>JAXCGZ010018078.1:17500-27406 GCA_037179515.1 Halocaridina rubra | reverse complement strand
ACTCTTTCCTGCATTTGTAATAGCGACATAAGGCCCTATTTTATGGCCCTAGAATCTACTCCAGGTTATTTTTAAATTGCAGACTCTGAGCTTGAGACTGAGATCCACATACGGTGGATAGGTGTCGTGAGAGGAAAATTGGTCATAGGACCGTCTCGAAATTCATAAAATGCGGGTGGAAGAGGCTCATGGAAGATATATCGGGGCCCGTCTGTTGTCCGGCCGGTCTCCAGAAGCAGGATTTCCGGTTCGTAGTTACAACCCGAACCTATCTCACAGCATAGAAGTGAAGGGATGACGGAAAAAGGTGTGGGGGCAGCCCAATACCTAGCAATACACCAAATAGAGAGACTCCATATGGGGACAAGGGGAATGTAGGAATGAAAAAGGGAGATGAAAAATCCCTAAAAAAAAAAAAGTATATGAAAGAGAGAGAGACATGTCCCAAAGGATAATAAATTCTTTTCAGCTGCCAAGCCTGAATTTATATATATATATATATATATATATATATATATATATATATATATATATATATATATATATATATATATATATATATATATATATATATATATATATATATATATATATATATATATATATGTATATATATATATATATATATATATATATATATA
This sequence comes from Halocaridina rubra, assembly GCA_037179515.1. Classification (NCBI taxonomy): domain Eukaryota; kingdom Metazoa; phylum Arthropoda; class Malacostraca; order Decapoda; family Atyidae; genus Halocaridina; species Halocaridina rubra. The sequence goes on along the minus strand of JAXCGZ010018078.1, from coordinate 26,765 downwards.
TATATATATATATATATATATATATATATATATGTATATATATATATATATATATATATATATATATATATATATATATATATATATATATATATATATATATATATATATATATATATATATATATATATATATATATATATATATATATATATACCGTATATATATATATATATATATATATATATATATATATATATATATATATATATATATATATATATATATATATATATGTATATATATATATATATATATATATATATATATATATATATATATATATATATATATATATATATATATATATGTATATATATATATATATATATATATATATATATATATATATATATATATATATATATAGTAAGGAAGCCCATCAGTTAAACAAAACTTATGAAGCAATGCTATATTTCGGATCCTAACTGTGCTTGAGAAGGGATCCAGTTAGGATCCGAAATATAGCATTGTTTTATAAGTTTTGTTTCACTGATGGGCTACCTTACTATTTAGTGCTGTATGCTAACAGTTTGTATTTATTTATATATATATATATATATATATATATATATATATATATATATATATATATATATATATATATATATATATACTACATATATATACATATATATATATATATATATATATATATATATATATATATATATATATATATATACTATAGATTATAAGATTTAAGTTAAGAAAGCCTCAATGCCTCCCCTAGAAGTAATATATAGATATAAGAGAAACTATTTACCCTAGATTAAATATAGTAAGTGTCAATGATTCAGATAATTGTCACTCATAAACTGTGCTTGTATTTTGATTTAGTACTATGATAATTTTTTTTATGAACATTTTTAGATATTTGTCACTTACAAACTGTATTTTATATTAATTGGGTAGTATAACCATTTTTAATCATATTCTCTTTACTATTAAAATGTATGATTGAATAGTTGATTTTTAGATATAAATGTTTAACTTCTCTTTACTGAAATAATTAATAATCATTTTGTCACTCATTAATAGCTATATAATGTAATTGTGAATACTTAATTTTGATAATTTTTAAATTTTTTTAAATTCTTTAATTAGAATGCTTGTTGTGAAAACAATTTTTGTTTCTTTTGTTTGTCTTTTTCAGAAATCACATGTTCTATATATATTGAGTGTACCCATGACAATGAAATCTTTTTCAGGAAACTTTAGTAAGTATTAAGGAGCATAGGGAAACTTTTATATATAATACATTTAGATAATTATGTGAAATTTTGATGTTGTATGGCATATCATAGATGCCTATAGCCTCACACGGCATTTCATAGATGCCTATAATTGCCAGATGGCAGTGACGCACTCGATACCCACCGACCTCCAGGACTGGCAAAAGAGCCAAGTCAGTGAGAGTTCAGCCTTTGCCAGGGGCAGAAGTCACGTCCACAACTTAGCAGTCTCCCCCTTGGGGGTGGGAATCGATAGTGACAGGAACTATAGGAATTGGAGCTCTGGGGTGCTAATTAAGTTTAGATTATAATAAACAATTTTAAAGAAGAAGATGCTTATCTCTGTACTACTGACCTCTCTACCTATTATAATATCTTACAGATAGTGATATTAAAGTACTATCTGACAACTTGGTGGCAGCTTATAAGATTCATCCATGCCGTTACTACAGCGAAGAGAAAGAAGAATTAAAACTACAGAAGACACAAATATAAAGCATCTATGGAAGAAATGTTCGAGTGTTGAAGAAACTTCCAGACGCTTACAAGCAGCGAGGCAGCAATGCCGAGAGAAAAAGCCCCAGCTTCGACAGCATCATGTTACCAGAACCAGTCACTCTCCCCCGCCCCTGTATTGGCAAGGCTCCCAGCAGTAAGAAGAGGAAGAGCGCCTTCCATGTACACCACCGTCACAGTGAGCTGAATTGTGACCAGGGCTTTGAAAGAAAATGCCCCTTACCAGAAGTTATATGTTGCTGGATCCAACCAAGAAAATGGTGAGAGAGATGGACGAGGTTGGCGGGAAAACCTTCGAGTCAACAAGAAGAACCCCCTCTTCCACTGCCTGTTGCAGTGACGTTCTTCAAGCAGTTTCCCAAAATAGCTAAGTACTTGTGATCGGTATCCAGTGAGTAATGGGACAATTATTAAAAGATATTGAGGTCGGCGGACTCTGCCATTTTACTTGCAGTGGTGCTTTGACTCAGCCACCCTGCATCTAACAGGGGTATGGCTCTACTAAGTTAATAGAAGTAGAATTTCTGTATCCATTACTAACATGGATAATTTGTACTAATAGCTATAAGCAGTAATAAACTCCATTTTTGTTATAATTTGAATAATATAATAAGAAATTGCATTGGAAGGGTGTTCAGTTTATTCTTATTATTGCCTAAGTTAGTTAACAAACAGGCAAATGGATTGATTTTAATTGAAAAAGATTGAATGTACGTGTAAGATAATTTTTATATTAATTTCTTAAAGCATAAGAAGTGTAGTGAGAAATATACTTACACCTATTTTCAAGGTTCTATCTTGTTTTGCGGGAGAAAAATTATAGCAGAAATGACCGATCGTTTTTCTAACATCGCATTATATAGAAATTGATATTAAATTACATGAATAACATATCCTTTTGAAGAATAAGAAAATTCTATAATGTTACTTAGATCTTTACTGTTAAATACGAGTTTTTATTTTTTTTCGTTATGCAGGCGGGAAAAGTAGAGTCGAGAGATTTGTGCTGTGAAGGGGGGGGATTTGTGTGTCGCCTTAACGAGCCCTAGTGGGAGTAGAGGGGGGACCTAGGTCTGGTGACGCAGTCATGTGACCACCTGGCCCGACCGAGGCTTCACCCAAGCACTCCTTCAGAGTAAAGGGAAGGGGGGGAATTGTACACAGAGAAAGGGAGTGAGTGTTTTGAAGAGATGCAGTGAGTGCTGGAGAGAATGGGTATGACTGACTGGGGGTATAATGGGTGGGTTGTTTTTGTGGGTGGAGTCGCGGGAAAGTCCGTTGGGGAAGCATGATGGGGAAGGAGTCTGTGAGGATTCTTCCCCTGCGCCTCCGTGTCTTTATGCCCGCCATATTTTTGTTATTTTAATGGGAGGTGAAATAGCTGTTGCGATATCTATTTAGGGATATTTATTAGAAAGTGATTCTCCACCTGCCCAGATATGGTTGAGATGCAGATTTTATTTTATTTTTTGTTCGCCCCCTACTCACCAACGAGTTTATTATTCGATTTTCGAGAATTCCAAGAGAGATGTTAAGTGATAATGGACCTGAATCTATGAATGATTCTTTATTTTCCTTTCCAGCTGCAGTATATACATTATTTGTCCAAAAGAATATGTTAAATAGATAAAATAAAACTTTGAAAGTTTTAGCCATGATAATGCTTTTCACAATTATTTCATCTTGGTCATGAAGAAGAGAGTGTAAATTCACAAGGAATGACAACAAGAATGTTAAACAGCTGATTCCTGTATTTGAAAGAGACAATGTTGACCCAGAAACTGAAGAGACAGGGGAGGAACAGCGCCTACATGCAAGAACTCCCCACAAAAGCTAGCCATTTGAAGTCAAGAAGACAGGTATTGAGCAGTATTTTTGGTTAGGAAAAGGAAAGAGAGTAAAAAAGAAGTTAGTTAAGTACCTACCCGATCGTAAGTATGAAAAGGAGAAAAAATTTTAGTTAGTAGAAGAATATATCTATATTAATTTTTCATGTACAATTCTTCTAGAGATTATGAAACTTAAGCAAAATTCATTCTTTAATGTTGCAAATGAAATATAATTTTTAATTTTATTATTGCATACAGAGTCCAACTTTTTATATTCTTTTCAGATACGTTTATTTTTTTATTTTGCTTGTGTTGAAAAATCGTTAATATCTTTATCCCTTTGATATATTGTAATTAAAAAAAAAGATTTTGAGAAACTTATCTAGAGTTAATTATTGTTAATTACTATCATTGTCATGAAATTTATAATTACAATTGTGCTAATTAAGATAATCGTAATTTTGTTGATAGTAGTAGAGATATTATCACATATGATTGTAGTATTTTGCTGTAATATTATCAGAGGTATGTTGACTTATAGCGAGTGTGTGCTTCAACTCAACCCTCTGATTTAGAGAAAGAGAAAAGATTGTCATAATAGACAAGGATGTGTATGCTCATTTCAGTAATGTCATTTGCAACGTTAAACAGAAAAAGAATGGACTGATGCTTCAATGTTTCTTTATTTGTACACTAAGTTATTTTGTTTTTATTCTTTAAGACCTTAGAAAATGGTTGCAGTTGCGCACTGTCCACTTGTATAGTTTGAGCCATATTAGCGGATTTTTTTTTTTTTTGAAGAAAAATATTCTCTCTCTCTCTCTCTCTCTCTCTCTCTCTCTCTCTCTCTCTCTCTCTCTCTCTCTCTCTCTCTCTCTCTCTCTCTCTCTCTCTCATCCTTTTTTACCCTTTACATACAGAACTATGTTATTTCTCTATGTTGACAGAGTATTATAATCATTGATTCCTTATAGATTTCTTTGCAAATTTGCTAGATGACAAGTGTGCCCAAGGTTTTATTTCAGTTGATAAGTTTTTGCATGCTGATATTGCATAAATACTGATAAGACATCAGTTGAACTGATTATTGTATGAGTTTTTCTCCCACATATTGCAACTGTTTTAGAAAATAGATAAAGCTCCCACTGACAAATTGGGCAACCAGAAAGTTGATGACTATCCTCCTATATATATGCAAATATATGTATATATATATATATATATATATATATATATATATATATATATATATATATATATATATATATATATATATATATGTTATAACTGCAGAAATTTGAATAGCCAACAAGACTGTGTTAGAATTATTATGAAAAATAAGTATAGAACTCTGTTCTTACTTCAAAATGCCAGTCTCAATTACATATCTACTGAAATTCCTGATTTAGTAACTTTTACTTCATTTTTATTATACTTATTATGACCATGATTATTAGTATTATTAATATAATGTTGGCTGTTATTGTTGCTATCACTCCATGGCCTTTTGCATAATTATTATTTTAGTAAATGCCATCAGCAGTAACCTAATGATATGTACTTTTTATCTTGAATTCATGCTCTTTTGTTACTGTAGTCACTGCTAATAAGAATATTTCTTTAGTGGCTGATTCTCAACATTTCATTACTTTTCTTTTAGATATCTTTAGTATACTAATGTTATGTATCAGTTATTCAGCTAAGTCCTAAGTATCTTGGAAAAATAATCTAATGGTGTAGACACATACTTTCCATTACCACCCTATTTCCAGGCAGCCCTGACCTGCAATTTCAAATTTTATTTTCACAAACCAGTCCCTTTTACCCCTGAGAGAGATTGCAAGCGCCTGCAGATGCAGGGAGGCGAAGTATACCCTTAGTATTCTTTCTGCATTTGTACTGGCAACATTAGGCCTAGTTTCCGGCCTTAGAATCTGCTTCAGGCTCTGTTCACATTTTCAGCTATTGAGGGGAGATGCGCCTCATTGGGGAGGGGCGTGAGACGTGGTCATAGTATAGGACCACCTCAAAAGTCGCATGAAAGCGGGCGGGAGGGGTTCCAGTTGATGCATCAACGCCCTACCTTTGTCCGGCCAGTCTCCAGAATAAAAAGGAGGATTCGTGGTACGTGTTACAACCCGGATCTACCTCAAAGTTGTCAGGTGAAGGTCCTGGAAAGCTAGTGTTGGTAATCCCCAGACCTAGCAGTGATGAGTAACTGGGGGGCTTGGGGAATGAAAATCCCCAAAAATTAAAAATTAAAAAGGGGAAAGAAATAATCTCTATACATATAATAACTTTAGTGAAAAAAAGGGGAGAATGGAAAATCCCTTATTAGTTAAATTACAAAGTATTTTCCCCAACGTATTCGAACTGAAAAAAGTGGGAAAGAAAATGTCCCCACCGTCTTTGACCACGAGTTGTCGAAGACCAAATATTGCAACTTTTTTTTTTAAGATCATTTCTTTACGTTATAACCTCGGAGTCTCCCTTAGATTTAAGTTTATTATAATAAGTGTCATTGATCAATTGTGCATCAATTGTGTTTAAATATTATCATTGTTTTGAGTCATGATTTAATCTTTGCAGATAATAGTCAACTGTATCTTATAGTACGTAACGTAATTATGTTCATTTAATTCTCCTATCAGTTTGTCCTTGAATAGTAATTACATATTGTAATTGTGAATATTTTTAACTCTTTTCACACCATGACAAATGTTTTGCTTTAAAAGTACTTGCATATATCATGTATAAATGCACTGTGTACTATTTGATTAATTAAATAGTTTAATTAGCTTTGTTCTTAAATAATTTTGCCAATGCTACTAGCTATATATTGCAATTGTGAATACTTAACTTTGATTTTTTTATTTTAATTACAATGTTTATTATAAAGAACATATTTTTCTTTTGTCAGCTTTTTGCATAGTAATTTTGATATTACTGTAATCTGTTTATATAATTGCATGAGATTGTAATAGTTTCATAAGTTAGTTTCTTAATTAGTCTGTCCCATTTTTGTAAAATAATGATAGTTAGAAAATTATAAGGCTCTCATGAAAGTAGCTATGCTTGGTTTGAAATATTGAAGATATTTCAGTTTGGTGGTGGGGGGTGTCGTATGGCATATCATAGTTGCCTATAGCCTCACACGGCATTTCATAGATGCCTATAATTGCCAGACGGCAGTGACGCACTCGATACCCACTGACCTCCAGGATTGGCAAAAGAGCTCAGTCAGTGAGAGTTCAGCCTTTGCCAGGGGCAGAAATCACGTCCACAACTTAGCAGTCTCCCCCTTGGGGGTGGGAATTGATAGTGACAGGAACTATAGGAATTGAAGATCTGAGGTACTAATTAAGTTTAGATTAAAGTAAACAACTTTAAAGAAGATACTTATCTCTCCACTACTGACCTCGTTACCTATCATAATATCTCACAGATAGTGAAATTAAAGTACTATTTGACATTGATATGTAATACATTTAGAAAATTATGTGAAATTTCTTATATATAATGCATTTAGATAATTGTGTGAACTTTTGATATATAATACATTTTGATTTTTATGTGAAGTTTTGATATATAATACATTTAGATAATTATGTGAAATTTTGATATATAATACATTTAGATAATTATGTAAAAGTATGATATATAATACATTTAGATACTTATGTAAAATTTTGATATATAATACATCTAGATAATTATGTGAGATTTATTATATGTAATACATTTAGATAACTATGTGAAATTTTTTATATGTATTATATTTAGATAATTATGTGAAAACTTGATATGTATTACATTTAGATAATTATGTGAAAATTTGATATACAATACAGAGAAATAATCTATTTAGATTTTGATTTGTAATACAGAGAAGTAATCTAGTTAGATAATTATGTGAAACTTTGAGATGTAATACAGAGAAGTAATCTATTTAGATAATTATATGAAACTGTATGCCTTTAGTCATCAAATTAGACAATTCTGCCCTGTTTTTTTCTAAAATAATTATAATTAACAAATTTCAGGGTGGTGGTGGGGAGTGTCATAAAGTAATTTTACCCGAGAAGTGTAACAGGACATTACCCATGTTATGTCAGGGGTGCTCAAGTGGTGTGACCTAATATTTCCAGTGTGGTTTTCTAGGTAGAGTGTGTGTTTACAGAGATATGACAAAGATCTATGGTTCAACCCATAGGCCTCTCACACCTCTGCATCCCTGATCGATGGAGGTCAGAAATGTCACAGTTCTGTGTTGTTCTCATGAGAGCCTCCACCAATACATACAAGTACACTTGAAAATATACAAATAGGTGCTCCTTGTACCCAATTGGCATTCCTTTAGCCACGTCCCTCAAGCTATAGGTTGTGACCCTTTTTTTCTGAAAGCCTATTGGTGGAGGCGTGGCCAAGCTTACCACGCCCTCCCATATTTGAGAGACAAAGAGAGTCAGATGCAGTGAGAGAGTCAGTCATAGAATTTTGAGGGCACTAATAAGAACTTTAACATTTACCCTAAAGGGGCGTGGAGCATTGAGGTGTAGAATAAGTGTATAACTAAATAAACTAAATGTTAAGTAACCCTTAGTTATCTGTTATCACCTCACATGCTATAGCTCTGTAGTTGTACAACTAATGACAGTGATGAAACCAAACATTATGATTACTGTTAAGGTATACAACTATACAACACAATGTTTAATTCATCAGAAGTTAGAAGCCCATCATTCGGGTAAAAGTAACACACTGCTGAAACCAAAGTCTTCGAAACAAGGCACTGTCTTAAGAATTACTAAGTAAAGGGAGTCCATGGCATTAAGGTGGATTATATATATATATATATATATATATATATATATATATATATATATATATATATATATATATATATATATATATATATATATATATATATATATATATATATATATATACATTTATATATATATATATATATATATATATATATATATATATATATATATATATATATATATATATACATACATACATACATACATACATACATACATACATACATACATACATACATACATACATACATACATACATACATACATACATACATACATACATACATACATACATACATACATACATACATACATACATACATACATACATATATATATATATATATATATATATATATATATATATATATATATATATATATATATATATATATATACACATACACACGCACACACACACAGATTGCTGCATACCTGTCACCAAAGTAGGTGTAATTCATGCCAGAGAGAAATGGTTCGATAATGGGTGTAAAAGAGCTAAGGAGTGGAGAGACAAATGCTGGAAAAGGTATAGGAGGAGAAAAAACATAAATGCCTGGCAAACCTACAAAAGAGCAAGAAATGACTACCTAAGTAAAAGGAGAGAGGCAGAGAGAGACTATGAGAGGGACATCACCAGGAAGGCTAAAGAAAATCCCAAGCTTTTCCACCGCTTTATCAGAGGAAAACTGAAGGTAAAAGAACAGGTTTTAAGGCTAAAGAGAGCGGATGGAAGCATCACTGAGACGGATGAAGAGATCTGCAAAGAATTGAACAAGGAGTTTCAGTCAGTATTTACAGTAGAAAATACCCCACCCCCTCAGATTGCAGTGATAGAAGCTCAAGGGCCGGTATT
>JAXCGZ010018078.1:0-12500 GCA_037179515.1 Halocaridina rubra | reverse complement strand
AAAAAATCTTGGAGTAGTATGTGGTCCTGAGGATATTGTAAACATACACCAACTAGGTAAATATTCGAGGGAAGGAAAGCCGAGGCCAACAAAAGTAACCTTTGAGAGAGGGGAGACATGTAGGGAAATATTGTTGAGAAAAAAAAGTCTAAAAGACCTTCAAGAATGCAAAGAAGTGTTCATTAGACGATACAGAACACAGGAAGAGATGGGAAAGATCAAAAACTTGTTACAAGAGGCAAGAAGGTTAAATGATGAAAAAAATGAAGAAGAGAAGAAAAATTTTCGTTACAGAGTACTTCCAGACAAAGGGGAGATAAAGAAGATAATGACAGAAGATCAGGGGATGGGGCCTCATTAAGATTGCTATGCACAAAAGCTGATGGATTAGCTGGTAAGGCAGTAGAATTAAAAGATAGGATTCACAACAGTAAGGCAGATATAGTAGCAATTACAGAGACTAAGTTGATTGAGGACATAAACAGTGTCACAGTTTTTCCTAAGGGCTTCAGAATACTAAGGGTTGAAAGATCTGAGAGGACTGGTGGAGGGATAGCACTGCTCATAAGTGAGAGGATTCAAGTTGAAGAAATAAACTTGGCTATAGAAAGTGAGTTCAAGGAATTTCTTGTTGCTCGCATAAATACTGGGTCAGAGAGCATTATAATAACTGTTGTATACAACCCACCAAGGAACCAAAATAGGCTTGAAGTTTATGAGGAAAGTCATATAGGTACTATTGAAGTCATAAACTCAGTTGTTAACATGGCACGGGGAACAAAATGTAGGATTTTGATTATGGGAGACTTTAATCATAAAGAGATAGATTGGATAAACCTTGACCCACACAGTGGTGAGGACTCATTTGGGGCAAGATTCCTAGATTGCGTACAAGGGAATTTCCTACACCAACATGTAATGGAACCAACAAGGGTAAGAGGTGGGGATGAGCCATCACTACTTGATCTAGTGTTCACAAATAATGTGTTGGATATTGAAAATATTGAGTATGAACCACCAATTGGAAAGAGTGACCACTGTGTGTTGTTGATGGAGTATATCATTGAAGATATTCTTTCTGAGAGTAGAGGCACTGAGGACATGAGGAGGAACTATCCGAAAGGAGATTACATCAAAATGAATGAGTTTTTTGCAGTTATTGACTGGAGAACCTTATTTTACAACAAATCTGTACAAGAAATGTATGACATCTTTTGTGAGAAATATGGGAAGATAGTAGATTGCTGCATACCTGTCACCAAAGTAGGTGTAATTCATGCCAGAGAGAAATGGTTCGATAATGGGTGTAAAAGAGCTAAGGAGTGGAGAGACAAATGCTGGAAAAGGTATAGGAGGAGAAAAAACATAAATGCCTGGCAAACCTACAAAAGAGCAAGAAATGACTACCTAAGTAAAAGGAGAGAGGCAGAGAGAGATTATGAGAGGGACATCACCAGGAAGGCTAAAGAAAATCACAAGCTTTTCCACAGCTTTATCAGAGGAAAACTGAAGGTAAAAGAACAGGTTTTAAGGCTAAAGAGAGCGGATGGAAGCATCACTGAGACGGATGAAGAGATCTGCAAAGAATTGAACAAGGAGTTTCAGTCAGTATGTACAGTAGAAAATACCCCACCCCCTCAGATTGCAGTGATAGAAGCTCAAGGGCCGGTATTAGAGAACATCAACCTTACAGCCACAGAGGTATGCAAAGCGCTGATGGATTTAGATGTTCATAAAGCTACAGGTCCTGATGACATATCCCCTCATGTGCTTAAGAAATGCGCAAACCAATATCAGTGGCACTATATATCATATTTAAGGAGTCACTGGAGTCGGGGGAGATTCCAAGATGCTGGAAACAAGCAAATGTGATACCTATCTTCTAAAAGGGAAGGAGGGATACGGCTCTGAACTCTAGACCAGTTTCCTTGACCAGCATAGTTTGCAAAGTTATGGAGAAACTACTAAGGAAACATATCTCTCTTCACTTGGAATCCTTCAACTTTTTGTCAGTGAGGCAACATGGCTTCAGAGAAGGTAGATCAACAGTAACAAACTTATTAGAATTTTATGATGAGGTAAGCCAAATCTTACAGGAAAGAGAGGGCTGGGCAGATTGCATATTCCTAGACTTCCAGAAAGCGTTTGACACTGTTCCACATGGGAGACTTATTAGGAAGCTGCACTCAATGGCTAGAATAGGTGGAAATGTTTTGGAATGGATAAAAACTTACTTAGAAGGAAGGGAACAGAGGGTTAGAGTAAGACACTCAGTGTCTGAATGGAGAAGAGTTAGTAGTGGAGTTCCACAGGGTTCAGTTTTAGGGCCACTTTTGTTCCTTGTATATGTAAATGACCTACCAGAGTGTGTAAATTCATTCATGAATATGTTTGCAGATGATGCAAAGATTGTGAAGAAAGTAAAAAACGAGAACAATGGTAGAGAACTTCAGGAGGATCTAAATAATCTGCATGAGTGGTCAGAAAAGTGGCTAATGAAATTCAGTACTTCAAAATGTAAGGTAATGAGAATGGGTACAAGTGCAAGAAGGCCCAAGCTTGACTACTCGGTGGCTGGAGTACAACTTCAAGAGACAGAAAATGAGAGAGATCTAGGAGTAAACATACTGGCAGATTTGTCTCCAGAAATACATATAAATGGCATAGTAAGGGCAGCATATGCATTCTTATCAAATGTAAGGGTAGCCTTCAGGCACATGGACAAGAAAATGTTCAGAAATATTTATGTAACCTATGTGAGGCCAAAACTCGAATATGCAGCCCCCTTTTGGAATCCGAACTTGAAAAAGCACATAGCTAAGCTTGAAAAAGTTCAAAGACATGCCACGAAACTGGTGCCAGAAATACGCAATCTCAGTTATGATGAGAGGCTGAGGGAATTAGACTTACCATCACTCGAAGCTAGAAGAGTGAGGGGGGATATGGTGACAGTCTTTAAATTCCTTCATGGTTATGATAGAGTGGATAGGGATCGATATTTTGATATGGCTGGCTCTAGAACTAGAGGTCATAGTTTGAAGCTTCTTAAGAAAACTTCTTTGCAGGATGTAAGGAAATACTTTTTCAGTGTAAGAGTAGTTGATAATTGGAATTGGCTAAGCGAGGAGGTAGTTAATGCTATCTCAATCCATAGTTTTAAGGACAGGTATGATAAGTATGACTAAGTCTAAAATGGAACCGATGAGGAGACGGGAAGATACGAGCTTTGGGCTCTTTCCCATAAACATAATTAGGTAATCACAATTAGGTAATCACACACACACACACACACACACACACACACACACACACACACACACACACACACACACACAACTAGAAAAAAGAATAAAAAAGCTGGAAGGGGAAAAGAGTCAACTAGAATCTAGACTTTCTAAACAAGAAGATAAAAACAAACAGCTGAATGACAACCTAAAGGAATTAGATGTTAGTTCACTGCTCTCTTCTGAGAGACGAGATTGCTGCTTGGAATGCCCAGATTAAGGAAAACATTGAACAGTTCAGAAAAGACTTCCAGGAGCTGAATATGGAAAATGATGCCATGAAAACTTCCTTTGCTGATGCACTACAGGAGAATGTGGCAGTAAAAGAGGCTGTAAAGGTGGTGGCACTGGAAAACATACAAACAGTTGACTATAAAGAGACAGTAATCGAAAAAATTAAAGACGTTGTGATGGAAAGGGCAAACCCACTCATCAGACAGGCACTTGATAAGGAGAAGACAGTGGTAATCTCAGGCATAAGCGAGTCCCAGGAGCCAACATGGCAGGGGAGACTTTAAGAAAATAAAGCTAGGGTTGTAGACCTGATAAGAAAGCTTGGAGTAGTATGTGGTCCTGAGGATATTGTAAACATACACCAACTAGGTAAATATTCAAGGGAAGGAAAGCCGAGACCAACAAAAGTAACCTTTGAGAGAGGGGAAACATGTAGGGAAATATTGTTGAGAAAAAAAAGTCTTAAAGACCTTCAAGAATTCAAAGAAGTGTTCATTAGACAATACAGAACACAGGAAGAGATGGGAAAGATCAAAAACTTGTTGCAAGAGAGCAAGAAGGTTAAATGATGAAAGAAATGAAGAAGAGAAGAAAATTTTTCATTACAGAGTTCTTCCAGACAAAGGCGAGATAAAGAAGATAATGACAGAAGATCAGGGGATGGGGCCTCATTAAGATTGTTATACACAAATGCTGATGGATTAGCTGGTAAGGCAGTAGAATTATAAGATAGGATTCACAACAGTAAGGCAGATATAGTAGCAATTACAGAGACTAAGTTGAGTGAGGACATAAACAGTGTCACAGTTTTTCCTAAGGGTTTAAGAATACTAAGGGTTGAAAGATCTGAGAGGACTGGTGGAGGGATAGCACTGCTCATAAGTGAAAGGATTCAAGTCGAAGAAATAAACTTGGCTATAGAAAGTGAGTTCAAGGAATTTCTTGTTGCTCGCATAAATACTGGGTCAGAGAGCATTATAATAACTGTTGTATACAACCCACCAAGGAACCAAAATAGGCTTGAAGTTTATGAGGAAAGTCATATAGGTACTATTGAAGTCATAAACTCAGTTGTTAACCTGGCACGGGAAAAAAAATGTAGGATTTTGATTATGGGAGACTTTAATCATAAAGAGATAGATTGGATAAATCTTGACCCACACAGTGGTGAGGACTCATTCGGGGCAAGATTCCTAGATTGCATACAAGGGAATTTCCTACACCAACATGTAATGGAACCAACAAGGGCCAGGGGTGGGGATGAGCCATCACTACTTGATCTAGTGTTCACAGATAATGTGTTGGATATTGAAAATATTGAGTATGAACCACCAATTGGAAAGAGTGACCACTGTGTGTTGTTGATGGAGTATATCATTGAAGATATTCTTCCTGAGAGTAGAGGCACTGAGGACATGAGGAGGAACTATCCGAAAGGAGATTACATCAAAATGAATGAGCTTTTTGCAGTTATTGACTGGAGAACCTTATTTTACAACAAATCTGTACAAGAAATGTATGACATCTTTTGTGAGAAATATGGGAAGATAGAAGATTGCTGCATACCTGTCACCAAAGTAGGTGTAATTCATGCCAGAGAGAAATGGTTCGATAATGGGTGTAAAAGAGCTAAGGAGTGGAGAGACAAATGCTGGAAAAGGTATAGGAGGAGAAAAAACATAAATGCCTGGCAAACCTACAAAAGAGCAAGAAATGACTACCTAAGTAAAAGGAGAGAGGCAGAGAGAGACTATGAGAGGGACATCACCAGGAAGGCTAAAGAAATTCCCAAGCTTTTCCACAGCTTTATCAGAGGAAAACTGAAGGTAAAAGAACAGGTTTTAAGGCTAAAGAGAGCGGATGGAAGCATCACTGAGACGGATGAAGAGATCTGCAAAGAATTGAACAAGAAGTTTCAGTCAGTATTTACAGTAGAAAATACCCCACCCCCTCAGATTGCAGTGATAGAAGCTCAAGGGCCGGTATTAGAGAACATCAACCTTACAGCCACAGAGGTATGCAAAGCGCTGATGGATTTAGATGTTCATAAAGCTACAGGTCCTGATGACATATCCCCTCATGTGCTTAAAAAATGCGCAAACACAATATCAGTGGCACTAAGTATCATATTTAAGGAGTCACTGGAGTCGGGGGAGATTCCAAGATGCTGGAAGCAAGCAAATGTGATACCTATCTTCAAAAAGGGAAGGAGGGATACGGCTCTGAACTACAGACCAGTTTCCTTGACCAGCATAGTTTGTAAAGTTATGGAGAAACTACTAAGGAAACATATCTCTCTTCACTTGGAATCCTTCAACTTTTTGTCAGTGAGGCAACATGGCTTCAGAGAAGGTAGATCAACAGTAACAAACTTATTAGAATTTTATGATGAGGTAAGCCAAATCTTACAGGAAAGAGAGGGCTGGGCAGATTGCATATTCCTAGACTTCCAGAAAGCGTTTGACACTGTTCCACATGGGAGACTTATTAGGAAGCTGCAATCAATGGCTAGAATAGGTGGAAATGTTTTGGAATGGATAAAAACTTACTTAGAAGGAAGGGAACAGAGGGTTAGAGTAAGACACTCAGCGTCTGAATGGAGAAGAGTTAGTAGTGGAGTTCCACAGGTTCAGTTTTAGGGCCATTTTTGTTCCTTGTATATGTAAATGACCTACCAGAGTCTGTAAATTCATTCATGAATATGTTTGCAGATGATGCAAAGATTGTGAAGAAAGTAAAAAACGAGAACAATGGTAGAGAACTTCAGGAGGATATAAATAATCTGCTTGAGTGGTCAGAAAAGTGGCTAATGGAATTCAATACTTCAAAATGTAAGGTAATGAGAATGGGTACAAGTGCAAGAAGGCCCAAGCTTGACTACTCGGTGGCTGGAGTACAACCTCAAGAGACAGAAAATGAGAGAGATCTAGGAGTAAACATACTGGCAGATTTGTCTCCAGAAATACATATAAATGGCATAGTAAGGGCAGCATATGCATTCTTATCAAATGTAAGGGTAGCCTTCAGGCACATGGACAAGGAAATGTTCAGAAATATTTATGTAACCTATGTGAGGCCAAAACTCGAATATGCAGCCCCCTTTTGGAATCCGCACTTGAAAAAGCACATAGCAAAGCTTGAAAAAGTTCAAAGACATGCCACGAAACTGGTGCCAGAAATACGCAATCTCAGTTATGATGAGAGGCTGAGGGAATTAGACTTGCCATCACTGGAAGCTAGAAGAGTGAGGGGGGATATGGTGACAGTCTTTAAATTCCTTCATGGTTATGATAGAGTGGATAGGGATCGATATTTGATATGGCTGGCTCTAGAACTAGAGGTCATAGTTTGAAGCTTGGTAAGAAAACTTCTTTGCAGGATGTAAGGAAATACTTTTTCAGTGTAAGAGTAGTTGATAATTGGAATTGGCTAAGCGAGGAGGTAGTTAATGCTATCTCAATCCATAGTTTTAAGGACAGGTATGATAAATATGACTAAGTCTAAAATGGAACCGATGAGGAGACGGGAAGATACGAGCTTTGGGCTCTTTCCCGTAAACACAATTAGGTAATCACAATTAGGTAATCACACACACACACACACACATATATATATATATATATATATATATATATATATATATATATATATATATATATATATATATATATATATATATATATATATATATATATATATATATATATATATATATATATATATTTCCTATATCAAACGTTGCTTTGAATGTATAGTAAAAAGTGAACGAGCACTATGCTGCAGGGATGTCTCCATATTTTCTTAACCTCTTCTTCATTTTCTTCTTCTTCTTATTATTATTATTATTATTATTATTATTATTATTATTATTATTAAACAAGTCCTTTGCAAGAAGGCAACCGTCCTAGCCCTTGGTTGATAAGGGAGTCCGTGACGTAAAACCGGAACCGGAACCGATTATTATTATCATTTTTATTATTAGTATCATTATTATTATTATTATTATTATTATTATTATTATTATTATTATTATTATTATTATTATTATTATTATTATTACTATTATTATTATTATTATTGTTGTTGTTGTTGTTGTTGTTGTTTTGCATGAGTATGAAACTGTTCTTGTAAATATACTGCTACAACTGCTTAAGTTCCTAGTGGAGGAAGCAGAGAACTTCATGTTAAGAAGGCCTGATTGAAATTAATAAATCAAGTTCTAGAGCATAACAAGTAACGTTAAGCAGATATAAATCACGAGACATCATTCTCGAATAAGATGTCAATCGTCCCCATGGGACAATATTCCTTACATGATTTTAGCGAAAACGTTCACACAATGAATGGCTCCTTAAAACATTCAGACTGTCCTAATATATTTTTTTTTTATAGACTACCAGTTGACAATCTTTTTTTTTTTCTTTTAAGTGTATGACACCAGGATGGGCCAAAAAAACTAATACTCTAAAACTGCCCTCATCAGGCCTGGCCACCAAGAACACAAAGTAAAGGGAAATAGAGATGGAGAGTGCAGTGACTTGTAAGATGTGAAGGTTAATAGTAACATATATCCAAGAATATTCGGTGTTGATGTAGGCGTAGAAAAAGATCTTGTCCAGTACCTAGCTAATGTATTGAATAAATTAACTGTTTTAGATCACTAACAATATTTAATAGACCTCCAAAAAAAAAAAAAATCTGAGCAGCATATAAGATCCCAGTTTGCTTTTGTACAGTCTGTGGATAGAAGAAACAGTTTGGAATGAAATAACAAGCGCTAAACAGACGTGTGAGGGGGGGGGGGTATGGCTGTAAAGAAAAGATATGCAATCATATCAACACATTAATAGTGAACTGGGTGTAATTTCCTGCGGCGTCTCAAGACTGTCATCTCGCGCGGCCTCAATTCCAAGAGAAGAGAGACTGAGGATTGCTCAATGGGATTCAGCCTTGAAGGATCACTTCAAAGCTACGCATTCCCCTCCACGCTTTACCAACCACCACAACTATAGCCTCTGTGTCAGAGAATATCGATCTTTACACTTCCTCAAAGCAAATGAAAATTAAACAAGCAGAAAGAATGAAATACGAGATTCCTTTCTCATATGAATGGGGTTGTGTTACAAGATGCCTTCCCTAGGGGGGATAGGGGAGGAGTGCTTTCCCAGAGGTATTGGCTTTCCCTGTGCTTTAAAACAGCTTCAATAGACTAAAAGAGAAAGAGGAAAATTAGAGACAGGAACGAGTGAAAGAGATTAACTAGTTATTACAGTTATCTTCACTGATAAAACGGAGAAGAAGAATATGGGAAGAGGAAACATTGAGCTCTTTTGAGAGACTTGATTATGTCTGCCAAGGAGAAGGAAGCACTCATATAAAGGCTTCCTTTCTGGTCGGCAGATTTTCCAATGTTCATATGGGGTCGTTGTTTCTCATTATAAGGTACGTATTATCTGTTCAATCTTGTTCAAGCTTTGCACATGAACAAATGACTTAATGCATTTTATAGATTCATGATCGAACCTCTCTTTCTGCGTATATATTCCTCCTCTCGCTCACCATTAGTATCAAGGTCTAGTTATTTGAAAACAAACAAACAAACAAACAAAAACATTTATTTCCATTTTGTACAATGGTTATTCAACATTAATAGTAACTTATAAGTAGACATGTAATTAAACTAACAAATAAGAGGGTTAGACATATAGTTAAATTAAATGTAGCTTTCATAGAAAATAATAATGCTGTAATAAAAATGCTAACAATAATGTTAATAATAAAGTAGTAAGTATGCCACTAGATACAAGACCGTTATTATCGGCATCATTTCCATATTTGTTTCCTTACAATGAGAATAATTAGTTCTTAATGAGCAGCAACTATTTGTCCAAAAGAAAACTATATAGTTTGCCTTTGAAAGCTGTGAAAGAGGATGCATTTTTAAGATGCTCTGGAATATTATTCCAGAGTGTTGGCCCTTTGATAGTGATCATCTTTGAACCTGCTTCTGTGTTTGTTCTGTGAATAAAGAGCTCACTGCTCTGTCTTGTGTTGGTTCCCCTTATATCCATGACTGTTTTTAAATCAAATAGCCAGCTAGGATAATGATAGTCCAAAATTTTGAATACAAAAACATAAATAGCATAAGCGACCTTATTTTCTGCCCGCAGCCACCCAAGTTTATTGAGAGCTGGTGTGATGTAGTCATATTTTCTTATTCCTCCCAGGGCAACTCGAGCTGCAAAATTAATAAGCTTCTGTATTCTGTTTATCTGAGTCTTAGTGGTAGCTCCCCAAACAGTTGTGCAGTAATTAATGTGACTTAGGGCTAGAGATTCAACAACAGTTATTCGAGTGGTAGTCTCAAAATTGTCTTTTATACGTGATAAGTACATTAATGTTCCCTTAACCTTTTTGCATACTTTATCTATGTGGGAATCAAACAACATGTGGTTATCAAAGTGAATTCCTAGGTTTTTGACTGTTTTGCTAGGTGTGATAATATTGTCGCAAAAATTAATTATTGTGTTTTCTGGAATTTGTGCTATGTGGAACCTTGAACCAATAAATATGCACTGTGTTTTACTTTCGTTAATTAACAGCCCAATTTCTTGGAAATAGGTTTTAATTTTTGACAGAGTGTTTTCTGCTCTTAAAGTTAGCTCTGGGAGATTATTAATATCACCACTAAGGAGTAGTTGAGTGTCATCTGCATATTGTACGACTAGACAGTCAGAAATGAAAGAAGATAGATCATTTACGTAAATGGAGAAGAGGATAGGACCAAGTACTGATCCCTGTGGAACACCAAATGATACATTTTTTGGCACAGAGATAATGTTGTTAAGACGTATGGACTGTTTACGATTAGATAGATACTCGCTAAACCAGCTTGGATCAATATTTAAGTTAATACATTTACTTAAAAGAATTTCATGGTTTACACTGTCAAAGGCTTTTGATAAGTCTAATAATACGAGAAGAGATATTTTTTTCATATCTATATTATTATATATACTATTCGTAACTTTAAGCAGTGCAGTTTCCGTCGAAAGTTTCGGTCTGAAACCATGCTGGTTAATACTTTTTATTCTATTTGATTCTAAATATGACATAAGTTGGCATGCAACAATTTTTTCTAATATTTTAGAGAAAATGGGTAGCAGGGAAATGGGACGATAGTTTGTCACATCTTCTCTGTCCCCCTTTTTATGCAGAGGTATTACATGTGCTATTTTCCAAGAGTCAGGAAACTTTTTAGTAACAATGGAAGTGTTCATAATAGTTAGAATATAGGATGCAATCACGGGTAGAGCATCTTTGATGAACTGAACTGGTATACCATCTGAACCATAAGAGCCAGAGTTTCTTAGGCTCTTTATGGTAAGAATTAGGGTAGCACAATCGATAGGAATAATCTTGAAGTACTCTCTTGTGTTTTCATTGGAAGAATTGTCATTTAAGCAATTACTCATATTCACTGAGTTGATGTTTTCTTGAGTTTTTTTCATATGTATTTTTGCCAACGTTAGCAAAATAGTTATTAAAGTTTTCTGCTTTGTCTTTCAACTCCGTAATATTTTCATAACTTTCTGAGGTACTCTTTTCATTTGGTATCATGCTTCTTATCACTTTCCATGTTGCTGCTGTATCATGTCTAGAGTCATTAAATTGTTTTTTGTAAAAGTCTTTTTTACTTACACTGATGAGAGATCTGACATGTTTCTTTTCTGTTTTATAACGTTCTCGGAGAGTCATATCATATCTATTCATTTTTAGCTCTTTTTGTATTTGATTTCTGATTTGCATTGCCTCTTTGATGTCATTAGTTAGCCAGGGGGCTGAGGGGCGGGTTATTTTTCTTGTTACAATGGGTGCACAACTATCTAAGCATTCAAGGAAGACTTTTGTTAGAATCTCAACCTGCAAATCGACGTTATCTGCGTATTTAATTCTATTAAGTGCATTTGTGTTGTTGATTAATGTTTCACAAAAGATATAAGGGGAGTAATTTTTTAGACACCGGAATGTCTTGAGGAGAGGCTTCCTTTTCGGCTTGTTTATGTTTAGCATAGCAATGTTCAGCTCGTGGTCTGCAATTGGGCAGGGAACTACGTCCCAATAGAGTATACTTTCCACTTTATTTGTTATTATCAGATCTATAAGAGTCCTAGAATTGGGGGTTATGCGGGTCGGTTTTGTCACTATTTGTGTTAACTTCACAGTGTTGATCACCTTTTTCATTTTGTTATCTGCTGAGAGCAAGTCATCATTAAAATCACCAAGTATGTATATGGGTTTATGACGCACACAGATATTTCTGAATGTTTCTAGTAGATGATTGAATGAACTGGTAGGTGCTTCATAATTTCCACTTACAGTCATTTGTTTCTTCGCTTGTATATATAACTGTACAACTGCCATTAGTTTCACTAATGTAATATTTTCATTAATATTTTTTATCTTCATATCATTTAAAATTATTATTATTATTATTATTATTATTATTATTATTATTATTATTTTTATTATTATTATTATTATTATTATTATTATTATTATTATTATTATTATTATTATTATTTTTATTATTATTATTATTATTATTATTATTATTATTGTAGTCTCCGTGGCAAAATGGTAGCGTCTGTGACTCTGAGGAGGCAGGTTGAGGGTTCGCGCCCCGTCACGGAATGAGGATAGTAAGGGCATACACTCAGGGTAACGATTACATCTGCCAAAACAAGTCCTTCGTAAGAACAAACAAACAAACAAACATTTATTTCCATTTTGTACAATGGTTATTCAACATTAATAGTAACTTATAAGTAGACATGTAATTAAACTAATAAATAAGAGGGTTATACATATAGTTAAATTAAATGTAGCTTTCATAGAAAATAATAATGTTATAATAAAAATGCTAACAATAATGTTAATAATAAAGTAGTAAGTATGACACTAGATACAGGATCGTTATTA
>JAXCGZ010018077.1:22500-27435 GCA_037179515.1 Halocaridina rubra | reverse complement strand
ATGGTGGTAAAGCAGTACATACCTTGAAGAGAATAAGTAATCATAATCGCAACCATGCTCTAAAGAAACCCTTTGTATATTGCTTATATTCTGCCATGAATCTGACAAGTCTCGAAAAGGTAATTCAGGCTTTGGGTTCCATCCCTCCAGTATTGCAAACATTAAAGGAGTGAATAATCCTTGTCCAGTGCTGATGATTCCTTCCGATTACCGCCACGAATTTTCCTTTTCATTCCCTTTTTGTAGATTTTCAAGAGCTCGATGGTAAATAACTTGATGCCAGTTGGTTAATATTTATAATATCTAATAGAGCTTTCTGGCCTGTTATTTAGATTGTCTCATAACTTATCACCTGTCTTGCTGGACATTAGTTCTCTAGTAAGTGACTGATAGATAAGCTCAACTGCTTGAATTTAGATGACCTCCTTATTGTTATCTTTTGTTGATGTCAGCTACCCCCCCCCCAATTAAAGGGGGAAACAACCAAAGTAGATAGATAGAATGATCACAATCCCACCATCAGGCAAACTATAACATGATTTTAATCCAAAGAATGTCTGCTTGGGAGCATGTCGTATAGACTCCCCAATGGGCACACATACCTCAAAGCAATGATATCTGGACATTCTTGCAGATTAAAAGTGAAGCCTTTCACCTTGATTGTGAACCACTTAGGGGTCCAACAAGATGAGGCGTATAAATTGTAGTTTAAGTTTGTAATTACGCACTTTTGGAAATATTACTACTTCTACTAATACTATTTTCTATTACTTTTTTCATATGATTTGCACCTTCGGAGGGTGGGCCATTGCCAAAGATAAGGCTACTCCAGGTCCTGCTTTTATTGTAGTTGTTGCTCCCTATGCTGCCTAGCCAAACATCCCCTAGTCTCTAAGGAAGGCAACTGCTAAACCCTGTTTTTTTCACAAACCTTCAGGGACTGTATGTTATTTGTCGTGAGTTGCTCTCAGTGTCTCCTGCTAGAAGGAGTCTCGAGAAATGACTTCCAGAGAGTAATATCCCTGTGTAGAATACATCTTTTATTGTGAATCTTGTAATGAAAAAAGAGATAATCACCTAGGTGAGCAAACCCTCTCCCATATCCTCGTGTTGCAAAGGGGCAGGAATCGATGTGGCAGCTTGGCCTCTCCTGTTGCTCCTCTTCTTAGTTGCTTGACATCTTCTCCTGATATGTAGCTCCAGAGGGTGCACCTATGCTGAAGACACTGCCATTCCGTGCCCAGTTATCACTATAGTCGTTTTTTTGTTTTTGTCGTAGTAACTCTAGTTGATAATGATGTTCCTGTTGTTGTTGTTTCTGCTGTTGCTGTCGTTCATATTTCCTAGGCTGCCTGCCGAGCAGCCTCTAGTCTAAGGAAAGCATATTTAATGATTTCCCACAAAGCTCTATGGATTGCTCATAATGTCTCCAGGTAGAAGGAGTCTTCAAGAAATTACAGTCAGAGAGTCATTGCTATGTGCAGAAAAACTGTGTGGTTGTTTGTGTTGAGTTGGGAGACGAACTCTCCAAAATGAGTCAAAGTCCTTCCAGGTTCTCATGCCCCCTGAGGGGCAGATGTTGCTTGTAGAAGTCTGATCTCTTTTGCTGCTCCTCTTTTAAATTGTTTGCCTTCCTTTTCTCAGTTGCAGCTCTGTAGGGCGGACTTAGGCCAAGCACACTGATACTTCAGGTCCTATTATCGTTCTTGCTTGTTGTTGTTAATGATGTTGTTGCCTAAGCTGCCTGGCAGAACAGTCCCTAGCAATTAAGGAAGGACACTGGCAATCTTGGGTTTTGCCAAAGAATTCTCTGTGAACGTATGTTAAACTTATAGATTCTGTGCTGTGTAAGTTGCAGTCTCCCATAATGCATTTTCTGTGTTCCTCTCTCCAGCTAGAAAGGTTCATCATAAAATAACCATCAAAGAGACATACCTCAGTGTAGAAAAATGTGTTGGTATGTGTATTGTGTTCTGGTGAGTGAATCCTCTCCCAAACCCTCTTGCTTTATGAGGGGTGGGGTTTAGTTGTGGCAGCCCTGTCCGCTTTTTTGTTCCTACTTTTAAGTTGTCTGGCGTTCTCTTCTGATTTGCAGCTTTGTAGGGTGGGAGTATGCTGAAGAAGTTGATACTCCTGGTCCTGAAGTAGCTGCTGTTCCCTATGATACCAAGCTGAACAACCCTGAGACTCTAAGGAATGCCACAACCAATCCTAGATTTTCCCAGGAAGATCTCAGGGAGTGTATGTTATGTTGGTGAAGAATGTGGTTGTTTGTGTGATGCAGTCTTCCATAATGCATCTCATTGTTTACTCTCAATGTGCCCGGCTAGGAAGTTTCTTCAAGAAATATCTTCTGGAGAGGTATTTCTCAACATAGGAAATACTGTGCTTCTGTATGTGCTTTGTTGAGGGATGAGGTTAAAACCAGGGTGAGCGAAGTCTCTCTTAGGTTCTCATGCCCCATAAGGAGCAGGGGTAACATGTTGAAGTTTGTCCTATTTCACTGTTCATCTTTTGAGCTAGGTGTCTTCTTCTAATTTGCAGCTCTGGGAGGCAGAGCTATGCTAAAGGCGCTGTCATTCCTTGTCATGTTGTTGTTCCTGTTGGTGCTCTTATTGGTTTTGGTCATGTTTTATTGTTGCTGTTTGCCGTTGTTGCTATTTCAACTGCATTACTGAGTAGTTCCGAGTCCTTAAGGAAGGCTAACAACAGAGCTCTCATGGAGTGTACGTTGTGTTGGTGGCTTACATGTTTCGTAAGATGAAGTCTTCCATAATGTTCTTGTTGTTGGTGGTGTTGTTGTTGCTACCTAGCCAAGTAGTAGGTTGGCCCAAGGCACCAACTCCCCATTGCGATACTACAGCTGAAGGGTCTTGTGAACTTTAATAAGATTTGTCCAGGACAGTTCGATGTTAAGTCTTCCACCGGTTACGATTATTATTATTATTATTATTATTATTATTATTATTATTATTATTATTATTATTATTATTATTATTATTATTATTATTATTATTATTATTATTATTATTATTATTATTATTATTATTATTATTATTATTATTATTATTATTATTATTATTATTATTATTATTATTATTATTATTATTATTATTATTATTATTATTATTATTATTATTATTATTATTATTATTATTATTATTATTATTATTATTATCATTATTATTATTATTATTATTATTATTATTATTATCATTATTACTTTCATTATTAATATTATTATTATTATTATTATTATTATTATTATTATTATTATTATTATTATTATTATTATTATTATTATTATTATTATTATTATTATTATTATTATTATTATTATTATTATTATTATTATATGAAAACTATATTAAAATTGTTCCAAATATTACAGAAAGTAAAAAAAACATTTAAGCATACAAATCTTTTCTTTATTCACAATTCAATATATAAGGGGCCAGAGTAATGTTCACCACATTCCTAAATACGTATCGATAAGCCAGCAAAAAGAGACACGAAATAAAGCTATTTAGAATCGTGAACAAATTTCGAAAGTTAAAAATAACCTTGAGACTGTGGTGTAATTATATTACCATCTATGCTCGTTTAGTACTTATTGTTTCAATTCATTAAGAATTTTTTTTTTTTTGCCATGTTTTTTCCAGTTCTCACACACCATAATTAATATAATGGATTATATATTGGCATGTATGTATGCATATATGCATTTACTTTTGTATATGTATGCATGAGAATATGTCTCAATATGCATATACGTATTTTCGCTGTACGTGCGGGTGGGTAGGTTAGAAAGATAGGCAGGGTTATATGTATGTATGTATGTATGTATGTGATTACCTAATTGTGATTACCTAATTGTGTTTACGGGAAAGAGCCCAAAGCTCGTATCTTCCCGTCTCCTGATCGGTTCCATTTTTAGACTTAGTGATACTTATCATACCTGTCCTTAAAACTATGGATTGAGGTAGCATTAACTACCTCCTCGCTTAGCGAATTCCAATTATCAACTACTCTTACACTGAAAAAGTATTTCCTTACATCCTGCAAACAAGTTTTCTTCCGAAGCTTCAAACTATGACCTCTAGTTCTAGAGCCAGCCATATCGAAATATCGATCCCTATCCACTCTATCATAACCATGAAGGAATTTAAAGACTGTCACCATATCCCCCCTTACTCTTCTAGCTTCGAGTGATGGCAAGTCTAATTCCCTCAGCCTCTCATCATAACCGAGATTGCGTATTTCTGGCACCAGTTTCGTGGCATGTCTTTGAACTTTTTCAAGCTTGGCTATGTGCTTTTTCAAGTGCGGATTCCAAAAGGGGGCTGCATATTCGAGTTTTGGCCTCACATAGGTTACATAAATATTTCTGAACATTTCCTTGTCCATGTGCCTGAAGGCTACCCTTACATTTGATAAGAATGCATATGCTGCCCTTACTACGCCATTTATATGTATTTCTGGAGACAAATCTGCCAATATGTTTACTCCTAGATCTCTCTCATTTTCTGTCTCCTGAAGTTGTACTCCAGCCACCGAGTAGTCAAGCTTGGGCCTTCTTGCACTTGTACCCATTCTCATTACCTTACATTTTGAGGTATTGAATTTCATTAGCCACTTTTCTGACCACTCATGCAGATTATTTAGATCCTCCTGAAGTTCTCTACCATTGTTCTCGTTTTTTACTTTCTTCACAATCTTTGCATCATCTGCAAACATATTCATGAATGAATTTACACACTCTGGTAGGTCATTTACATATACAAGGAACAAAAGTGGCCCTAAAACTGAACCCTGTGGAACTCCACTACTAACTCTTCTCCATTCAGACACTGAGTGTCTTACTCTAACCCTCTGTTCCCTTCCTTCTAAGTAAGTTTTTATCCATTCCAAGACATTTCCACCTATTCTAGCCAT
>JAXCGZ010018076.1:5000-17500 GCA_037179515.1 Halocaridina rubra | reverse complement strand
AACTCGCTCTGCTTTTATTATGGCTAATAATCGCTGTACAGCTCAGATTCGAAGGTCTAAGGATTCCTTTATAAGAAGGAAAGTTGATGACCTTAACTCCTCTCCCACTGGCAAATGCTTCTGGTCCTTAGCCAAAAACCTCTCCAAAAACTTCTGTAACTCAAGCTTTCGCCCTCTCATTCGTTCTGGTGGTTCTATAGCTTGCTCTCCCACTGACAAAGCCACTCTTTTTGGCTCTCATTTTTCTGCCAACTCTTCTATCAACGATTCCAGCGCACCTGTTCCTCAGTCTTTTCCCCTCTCTAACCCTATGCCCTCAATTATCCTTTCTTCAAGCAAAGTTCATATGGTTCTTCGCTCACTAAAGACAAGCAAGGCATCTGGCCCCGATGGTATCCCTGCAAGGTTCCTTAAGGAGTTTGCAGATGAACTGGCTCCGGTGCTTTGCCGTCTTTTTCGCCTCATTCTTTCAACCAGTATCTATCCTTCATCTTGGAAGCATGCTTTAGTTCAACCTGTTCCTAAGAAGGGTGACCTCTCTATTCCTTCTAACTACCGGCCTATTGCTCTAACCTCCTCTATTGCTAAAGTTTTAGAAACTTTGCTCAATGCTCACTTCTTGAAATATCTTGAATCTAACTCACTTATCTCCAATCACCAGTACGGCTTCTGCAAGGCAAGATCCACTGGTGATCTCCTGTCCTATCTTACTCATGCATGGTCATCTTCTCTGAGGAACTATGGGGAATCCTTTGTTGACGCCCTTGATATCTCTAAGGCTTTTGACAGAGTCTGGCACAAGGCTCTGTTGGCCAAACTCCATGCCTATGGCTTTACCCCTTCTTTCTGTTCTCTGATTTCCAGCTTTCTTACTGACCGTTCTATATCTGTAGTTGTTGATGGCGCGACATCTAGCCCTTTCTCTGTTTCCAGTGGTGTTCCACAGGGCTCTGTTCTTTCACCTACTCTCTTCCTTCTCTTCATCAATGATCTTCTACAATCCCCATCTTCCTCTCTTCTTCATGCCTTTGCGATGATTCTACCCTTCACTTTTCCTCTGCCTTTTCTTCACAACCTTCATCTGTTACTCGTAATCAATCTCGTATCACTCTTTCTTCTACTCTTAACTACGATTTGCATAGAGTATCTGAGTGGGGCACTCAAAATTTAGTTAAATTCAATGCCTCCAAGACACAGTTTCTGGCTATCTCTTTATCTTCTTCTCCTCCTGATAACCCTTTTGTCTTCGAAACTAATGAAATTTACCCTCTTAACTCTATCAATATATTAGGATTCCATATAGTCTCTAACTTGTCTTGGAGGTATCACATAATCCAAATTTCTAAATCTTCATCCAAAAAATTGGGGGTTTTATTTCGTTTTCGTTATTACTTTTCCTCATTGCAGTTACTTAAAATTTACAAAGGTTTTATCCGGCCCTTCTTAGAATGCTGCTCACACATCTGGGGTGCTTCTTCCTTTACTTATCTTCTTGATAGGGTTGAATCTAAGGCAGTCAGACTCATTAATGATCCTTCTCTTACTTCTAACCTGGATTCTTTCTTTCTTCGCCGTAAGGTGTCTTCCCTTTCGCTTTTCTATCGCTACTACTTCCATCGCTGCTCTGATGAGTTGGCGAGTTGCATCCCTCCTCCACTGCCGAGGCCGCGTAATACTCGCCAAATGGTCTCATCTCACAGGTACTGTGAGGAGATTTGTAGCTCGTGGATTGGTTGGTGCAGCGACTGCTTCTTCTCATCTACCTCCAGACTCTGGAACTCTCTTCCTCCTTCTGTCTTTCCTAATTCTTATGACCTTTCATCCTTCAAAAAGCAGATCTATCGTCATCTCAGAGCATATCTCTGGGTCCTCTTTACTTTGACTGTTTTTTTCTGTCTGTCGTTTTCCTTTGTGTGACATTACCTCATCTCTGCCTTGCCCTTAACCTTTTTCTTTTCCTACGCATTGGTATTTTCTCGTGCCCGGGCCTTTGTTGATGAGGGCAGTTTCTGCCTGTCCGGTGTCACTCTCTTAAAAAAAAACAAAAAACTCTCATTTAGAATTTGGTTCCTGATTCGTTGTCCACTAATTGCTCTGCTACTTCTCTCTCATTCTTTGGTATTCCTTCACCCTCTAAAGCCTTCTTATTAAACCTGAACCGTATGTTTGGTCTCTTTTAAGAACACAGATTTAACTTTAATTTATTGTCTTTATAGCATTCTCGGTTTAACAGCCCAGACTACCATGTGGACCTGTTGAAGTTAGATTAATTCAGAATCTCATTTTCACAGCAGGTGAATTGGAGGTCCGCACAAATTCTTGATAGGATTCATTCTATTTTTGAGCGAAGAAAGTCTTGAGGTTCCTATTTCTAATTATCTCTTTCAGCAAAGAGTTTTTCTGGCTTTAATTTCTAGAACCTTTTCTATTGGTGAGACCTTTTAGCTGTTTTATTTAGAGCTCACCTTTAATATCCAGGCATTTCAACAAGAAACTCTTCAGTTCTAATTTCAAGAGCCCTCTTATGTCAAGGAACTATTTTGGTTCTTCCCTTTGGAGCTTTTTTTATGCAAGGAGGTGTTTCAGTTCTTATGCCGATACCATTGTTTTCTGATGTCGATACCCCTGTTTTAGTAAAAGGAAATTTATCCATTCTTATCTTTTAATTTATGAGTGTGACACCGGAACAGGCAGAACCTGCCCTCATGAATAAAGGCCCGGGCACGAGAAAATACCAAGACGAAGGAAAAGAAAAAGTTAAGGACAAGGCAAAAATGAGGTAATGTCACACAAAGGAAAACAACACAGAAAAAAAACAGTCAATGAACAGAGGACCTAGAGAAAAGGAGGACTAGGCTCTGAGATGACGATAGATCTGCTTTTTGAAGGATGAAAGGTCATAAGAATTAGGAAAGACAGAAGGAGGAAGAGAGTTCCAGAGTCTGGATGTAGATGGGAAGAAGCAGTCGCTACACCGACCAATCCGCGAGCTACAAATCTCCACACAGTATAAGAAGATGCATCCCAGATGTGTGAGCAGTATTCTAAGCATTGATGGATAAGACATATATAGATTTTAAGTAACTGAAAGAGGAAAAGTAATGATGAAAACGAAATAAAACCCCCAATTTTTTGGATGAAGATTTACAAACCTGGATTATGTGATTCCCCCAAGACAAATTAGAGACTATATGGATTCCTAATAAGTTGACAGGGTTAATAGGGTAAATTTCGTTAGTTTCGAAGACAATAGGGTTATCAGGAGGAGAAGGAGATAAAGAGATAGCCAGAAACTGTCTTGGAGGCATTGAATTTAACTAAATTTTGAGTGCCCCACTCAGATACTCTCTGCAAATCGGAGTTAAAAGCTGAAGGAAGAGTGATACGAGATTGATTACGAGTAACAGATGAAGGTTTTGAAGAAAAGGCAGAGGAAAAGTTAAGGGTAGAATCATTAGCAAAGACATGAAGAAGAAAGGAAGATGGGGATTGTAGAAGATTATTGATGAAGAGAAGGAAGAGTGTAGGTGAAATAACAGAGCCCTGTGAAACACCACAGGTAACAGAGAAAGTGCTAGATATCGCGCCATCAACAACTACAGATATAAAACGGTCAGTAAGAAAACTGGAGATCAGAGAATAGAAAGAAGGGGTAAAGCAATAGACTGGGAGTTTGGCCAACAGAGCCTTGTGCCAAGCTCTGTCAAAAGCTTTAGAGATTTCATGGGCGACAACAAAGGATTCACCATAGTTCCTCAGAGAAGATGACCATACATGGGTAAGATAGGACAGGAGATCACCAGTGGATCTTGCCTTGTGGAAGCCGTACTGGTGATCGGAGATAAATGAATTAGATTCAAGGCATTTCAAGAAATGAGCATTGAGCAAAGTTTCTAAAACTTTAGCAATAGAGGAGGTTAGGGCAATAGGGCAGTAGTTTGAAGGAATAGAGAGGTCACCTTAGGAACAGATTGAACATCAGCATGCTTCCAAGATGAAGGATAGATACTGGTTTACAGAATGAGGCAAAAAAGACGGCAAAGAACGGAAGCCAGTTCATCTTCAAACTTCTTAAGGAATCTTTCAGGGATACCATCGGGACCAGATACCTTGTTCGTCTTTAGCGAGTGAAGAACCTTATGAACTTTGCATGGAGAAAGTACAAGGGAGGGCATAGGGTTAGAGAGGGGTAAAGATTGAGGAACAGGTGCGCTGGAATCATTTATAGAAGAGTTGGCAGAAAAATGAGAGCCAAAGAGAGTGGCATTTTCAGTGGGAGGGCAAGCTATAGAACCATCAGAATGAATAAGAGGGGGAAAGCTTGAGTTACAGAAGTTTTTAGAGGTTTTTGGCTAAGGACAAGAAAAATTTGTCAGTGGGAGAGGAGTTATCAACTTTCCTTCTTATAATAGGAATGATCCTTTATTTCCAACAGACATACTGCTCGAACCTGAGCAGTACAGCGATTCCTAGTTACAATGAAAGCAGGGCAAGCTAAATCGGAAAGAGAGGCTTGGTAAGATCGGTATGCCCGATTCCTAGCTTGGATTGCCTTGGAGCACGCGCGGTCAATCCAAGGTTTAGGGGGAGAGAAAACTTTGTAGAAGAGGGGATGTACACCTCCATTACCGCGATAATGATCTCGACAACTTTTAGAGGTACCAGATTAGGGTTGCGGGACCGAAAGCAGTAGTCATTTAACTGGAAGTCAAAGAGAATGTTCCCCAAATTTTCATGTTGGGTACGCTCAAAGTGCCAAAGGCGGCGCTGAGTAGGAGGAATTGGTGGAGGGGGAGCAAAAATGGAAGATCCTGAGATCATAGAGTAGGCAGATATACCAAGAGGGGAAAGCACAGAATAAGAGTAGTTTGAAGGATTAGAAGTAAAGATTAGGTCAAGAGTATTTACAGCATGTTCGTGACGATCTGGAATGCGAGTAGGATGTTTGATAATTTGCTCCAGATCGTGAGTAATAGAGAAAACAAGGGCCTCACTTCCTCCCACATCAGTGTGAGAAGAATGAAACCACTCACTGTGGTGTACATTGAAGTCTCCAATGTAGAGAACTTCGGTATGTGGGTGAGAAGATAGCAAGGACTCATGGCACGAGGACAGATATTCAATGAAAGACACAAACTCAGTGGAGTCTGGAGAACAGTAGCAGAGGCAAAGGAAGATAGTGGTAGTGGAGAGACACACTTTTAGCCAGAGAACATTAAAGCCGGGAGATTCAAGGTCCATGAGCCTCGCAGTAGGAGTGTTAGTGCTGCAGTAGGCACAGGCCCCACCTTTGGAACGAAAACGAGTATACAGATTTTAGTGAGAGATTTGAAATGGGTCAGTGGAAGCATGTATAGACAGCTGGATTTCAGACAGGAGAAGGAGCTTACGGAGGAAAGTACTCAAGTGCTGTTCCACAGACAAAAGATTAGAGTTCACCCCACGAATGTTAGCATAGTGAAGAGTGAAAGAAGGAGATCTATTGGGAGGTGCAAGGTTAAGGGAAGAACCATTACTACCACCAGGAGTGTCTGCCCTCAAGCCAATAGCGGAGTCAACACGATCCCCAGAGGTTCTTCGCACCCTCTGTGCCGGGTAATGGGGCCATTAGCTGTGGACCTTCCATAAATAATAACAAATGTGAGGAATAAAGAGAGAAAAAGAGACAGATATGGGAATGTTGTGACTTGGCAAATGTAATGGAATAGCAAGAGAAGTGTGATGAATATGCCTTTTTACAACAAGACCTCTCAGTCCTTTTTTCCAAATTTATCTCCCGGCAAGGAAGTCTATTGGTTCTTATTTCGCGAAGTCTCTTCGTCAGGGAAGTCTGTCTTTTAAATGGAAGTTTTATTTTTAGTTATTAAGCAAATAAGGCTTGAAGTTATTGTCTTCAGTGCCCTCTGATAACACGGACTTATTTTGTCTCATATCTTATGATCAGTCTTTCAGGAAGGACCGCTCTCGGTTCTATTCTAGAACCAATTTTCAACAAGCAGTTCTGTCAGTTAATGAAAATAGAACCCTCCTTCAGCAAGATATGAAGGCTCTAGTGTCTGAATCAAATGTTCCCTCTTTTGTTATCAAAGATTATGCGTGGATTTTGGTTCAATCCCTCTTAGGCTGGATTTTATATTGAGTTTCAGATAACATAAGCGCATTTTCAACTCTTCATAATAATACTGAAAATACGATATATTAATACTTCTTTTTTGGGGTAAATCTGCATTTACCATTAAACTTGCAAGCTACTGTCAGTAGAATTAATATCTTTTTTTTATACCTCAATTAAAGTCATATCAGATTTACGTCTGTGCTTGATTACCCAAAAGTTTATTGAAAGCTTAGTGTTAAATAAATATATACTCGAGCCTTGTTAAAATGTGGAGATGGGAAATAAGGAGGGATAGTTTTAGAGAGTCATAGATTAGTACATTTATTTTTTTTTATTATTGTTAATTGTCGAACATCTTGTGCTTTATGCAATATGAGAAATTTTTGGTATATAAAAATTAAATTGGGTTTAGGTGAAATGCAGATTTGTCTTTACAGAACTGGGAGAAAAACATTTCTTTGACAAAAGTCTGGAAATCATAATATAAATTTACAGATAAGCTTTCCTTATAGCAACGACTTTAATACAAGCATTCTACTCTGAGTCCGTTGCTCATTAGCTTAATATTGAGCACGTGAGACTTTAGGCGACTAACATGGGTTCGAATTCACTGCAGGCCGTTAGGAAGGATATCAGTCTTAATCACCCACCTCCAACATGTCTGTGTCCATCCTTATTAAGCTGGGAATTAATTGTGACACGTGATATGGGGCCTATAATCTGGTCTGAATCTGTTTTCATGGATGCATAGCAAGATGAATGTTGTCACAAGTAGGTATTTCATATAACTCTGATATCATTTTAAGCATAGAAGAAGTCCAGCCACTTGGGAAGCCATCCAGCTGAACTCGATGCTGGTTCGAAGCCCATACCAGGTGAGAAGAGTGGTATGAGGAGGCGCAGCCGGTCATAAAGCTATAAACCAAACCTATTACTAGTCTCTTAATCTTTAGCGAGAAAGTGCGACCCCTTCTGCACATGGGAAGAGCTGCTAAGAAAGAAAAAGAAGAGGATTTTCCGTTTTGAGAGGAACTTAACTCGTATTGCTTTTACTTGATTTCAAAGTAATATAAGCTTCTTTAGTTACACTGTTCAAGAATGCATAAAATCTCTTTGGGTGGGATATGGAAAAATGAGATTTGATTCTCTGCTACCTCAATTTCACCTTGACATGAAAAGTAACAATACACTTACTGCTATTAGTCTCTCATTTATACATTCTTTTGATATCTTTATTTAATCTTCTCGTGTACGGCAAGTGATTTCTTTTGAGGAAATAAGGTTTCTCAATATTTAAGGTTTGTAAAAATGTGAGTTTTATGTGTGTAATTACCTAACTGTGCTTAAGGAAAAAAGCCCTAAGCTCGTAACTCTTCGTCTCCTCAATGCTACCTATTACATTTGTCCTTGAAATTATGAATTGAGTTAGCTACCCCCTCGTTTATCGAATTCCACTTAGCAAATATTCTCACTTTAAAAAGTACTTCCTTACATCCTGTAAAGAAGTTTCCTTACGAGGCATCTAACTATGACCTTTAGTTCTAGAGCCAGCCATATCTGAATATCGATCCTTATCCATTCCGTCAAAACCATGGAGGAATTTAAAAAATGTCATCATATTCCCCTCATTCTTCCCTCAGCCTCTCCTCATAACTGAGACTGTGTAGTTCTTGCAGCAGGTTCATGGCATGTCTTTGAATTTTTTTCCAGTTCATTCATACGATTATTCAAGTGCAGATTCCAAAAGGGGGCTGCATATTCAAGCTTTGAGTTTACATAACTTACATAAATATTTCTGAACATTTCCTTCTCCATGTGTCTGAAGGCTACCCATATATTTGCTAGGAAAGCATATGCTGCCCTTACTATACCATTTAAATGCATTCCCG
The DNA here is from genome assembly GCA_037179515.1 of Halocaridina rubra. Taxonomy (NCBI): domain Eukaryota; kingdom Metazoa; phylum Arthropoda; class Malacostraca; order Decapoda; family Atyidae; genus Halocaridina; species Halocaridina rubra. The sequence continues at coordinate 9,496 of JAXCGZ010018076.1, read as the reverse complement.
GAGACAAATCTGTCAATATGTTTACTCCTAGATCTATCTCATTCTCTGTCCCTTGAAGTTCTCCACCTGCTATTGAGTATCCAAGCTTGGGCCTTCTCGGGCTTGTACCCTTTTCAGTACTTTACATTTTGAAGTATTGAATTTCATTAGCCACTTTCCTGATCCCCCAAGCAGACTATTTAGTATGTATGTATGTGTGTGTGTGTGTGTGTGTGGTGTGTGTGTGTGTGTGTGTGTGTGTGTGTGTGTGTGTGTGTGTGTGTGTGTGTGTGTGTGTGTGTGTGTGTGTGTGTGTGTGTGTGTGTGTGTGTGTGTGTGTCGGAGAGAGTGTGCATATGGGATTATAGATAATGATTGTTTCAATCAGTGCTTGAAAAGTGGAACTATATTTTGTCTAAGAAATTAAGTAAAGGACAATATATCATGTTATCTAACTGCGACATGGCTTTAGGAAATATTAACAGATATTATCTGAATGAAAATGCGGATAATCCCGATAAAACTGAACCTTTTGAGTTGGTATATAAAACTGCAAAAATATATTTTCTATTGTTCTTCTACATTAACTTTTCCTAGAAGGCACTTTGTTCTGGCTTTCCAAAGAACAATTATAGCCGTCATCGCTTTAATATCAGGTATTAGAGCTAATAGTTATTAACAGGTTGTCAAATTGCTTTGTATCTCGCTCAGCCAGACGCATCCTTAAGCCTCATTCATGACACCGAAGAGTGACATAGTTTTTATATTGCTTGTATCAAAATTTCGTTCATTTTCAGACAATAGGCGGGTATGAGTTGAGGCTGAGTTGGTAACGGAATTTTTTTTAGCCGATGTTTATGAATTGCCACAACTGTTCTCGTGTTAGTGTTTGTGTTTACGTATGTGTTCTTGTGTGTGCTTAGGTGTGTACTTACCTATGTATGTATGTATGGATCTAGCGTTACTTGGTATTTAAATATATTATTCATCCTACTAAAGATTGGGCAACGCTATCTCAATGGTAGAGTGTGAAAGTTAGAGAGTAAGGAGCCTGGCATTTGTGAGCTCGAACCTGCCAAGGGGCTTTAGAAAGTGTACCCTAGCTCCAATCCGTCTGTGTACATGCAAATTTGAATGGAGGCTACTTGTAACAAAAAGCTAAAAAAGAATCTGAGTATATGTGGTGAAAAACATTTTAAAAGGTCCATTAATACTTGCTAATTAAAAAACCAAGCCGATTTGTTTAATATATATTTATTATTGATAAAAATTATAATCAGTTAGTCTTAAGTATATAATTTGTATAATAAAGGGTTTTCGTGTTTGATAGTTATATATTTATAATTTTATATCTGTTTTATGAAAGCAGTATTACATACCATTTTGCTTAAGAAATATTTTGAAGTTGTTTTAAGCTGTTAAAATATTTCGTTGTGTTCATACTGTAGTTGATCTAGATTTTTTGACATGTTTTATCTCCATTGGCATTTCACAAGCTTATGAAATTGATTATTATCATGTAATAAGCAGTATCTAGAACATGCTTGCTCATCCCGTGGGTGCACCAAGGAACATGATGGGGGTGGAATTATGGGAACCCTTTATTCTCGAGGAACTTAGTGGGCTAAGTGGATTGAATTATCCTCTTGTGAATGAGTGTGCTTTGTCCCAGCTGCCTTCAGTACAAGGAGCATTGTGGTCATTATATATATGTATGTATAGGCAAAAAATTTCACCTCGTTTCCTTTACCATAAATTACCTAAATAAACCTCACCAGAAACTCTTTTAGAAATTATATATGCTACGTATTTGGTAAGATTTATGTTTACCCTTCAGATAAATATATTAGTGAGCCTAAGAATTAATCAGCAGTAAAAATTGTTTGTCAGCCACTTACTAGGATAGGGTTCCCTATCTTCACGATCATGCAGCTATCACTCTTGAGCTATTCTTTACTTCTAATCCCTCAGACAATTCATATTATGTACTTTCCACTCTTGGTATCTCTGACCACTTTTTGATCTCAATCTCCCATTTTTGCTCCCCCTCAATGAATTTCTCCTTTTCAGCATCGCTTTGGCACTTTGAACTTAACTCAAGTGATAATTTGCGCAACATTCTCTTAAACCGCACCTCTGATGAGCTAGCCCTAATAGCTACCGAGATCCAAACCTCGAGAAAGAAAAAACTCTCCAAAGTTTATATATGGTACTATAGCTTGCTCTCCCACTGACAAAGCTACTCTCTTTGGCTCTCATTATTCTCCTAACTCTTAATTAAGAGATTTCAGTGCAACTCTTCATCGTACTTTTTCTGTCTCTAACCCTGTGCCATCCCTTTTTCATTCTTCAAGCTATGTCAACAAGGCTATTTGCTCTCTAATGACAAACAAGGCATCTGTACCCTATGGTATCCCTGCAGGATTCTCAAGGAGTTTGCAGATAAACTGACTTCTGTGCTTAGATGAAATTTTTTTAATCACTCTCTCAACCAGTATCTATCCTTCATCTTGGAAGCACGCTTGTTTTCATCCTGTTTCTAAGATGGGTAACCTCTCTCTTCCTTCCAACTACCGACATATTGCCTCATTCTCTGTTATCGCTAAAGTATTCGAAGCTTTGCTCAATTTTCACTTCTTGAAACATCTTGATTCTAGCTCTAATTTCCGATCACTAGTATGGCTTCCACAAGGCTAGATCCAATGGTGACCTTCTTTCCTATCTCACTAATGTATGGTCATCGTCTCTGAAGTCTTATGGGAATCCTTTGTCGTTGTCTTTGATATCACAAAGGCTTTTGACAGTCTGCCACAAGGCTCTGTTGGCCAAACTCCTAGAATATGGTTTTACACATTTTCTCTGTTCTCTGATTTCTAGTTTCTTCTTTGATCATTTTATATCTGTGGTTGTTGACGGTGCAACATCTAGCTCAATCCGCTTACCAGGTTTGTTCTACAGAGCTTTGCTCTTTCACCTAGTTTGTTCCCTCTTCCCATCAACGATCCTCACCAGTCACCATCCTCGTCTCTTTTCCACGCCTTTGCCGATAATTCTACCCTGCAGTATTCCTCTTCCCTCTCTTTACAACTTTCATCTGGTACCCATAATCAATCTCGTAACACTTTTTCTTCAACTCTTTACTCGGATTTACAGAGAGTATCTGAGTGGAGCTCACGATATTTCTTTATATTCAATAACTGCAAGACAATTTGCCCTCTTAATTCTTTTAACGTAATAGGAAATATGATAGCCTCTAACTTATTTTGGAGGAGTCAGATAACCCAACATTTTAAATCTGCATCTAAAAATTGGAGGTTCTGTTTCATTTTCGTTATGGCTTTTCCTCTTTTTCAGTTACTTAATATCTATAAAGTTCTTATCCATACCTATCGAAAAAACTTCTTGTACTTATCTCCTTGATGGGGTTGAGTCTTAGGCAATCAGACTAATCAGTGATCTTCTCTTACTTCTAATACTGATTCTCTTGCTCTTCGCCCAAAGGCCTCATTCCTTTCTCTTTTTTGTCATTACTATTTCCATTGCTGCTTTGATGAGTTGGTGAGTTGCATCCCTTCCCTGGTGACGAAGTCGCTTAGCACTCGCCAAGCGGCCTTGTCTCACTGGTACTATATAGAGACTGCTTCTTTCCATACACCTCTATAGCGTGGAACTTACTTATTCTGTCTTTCCTAATTGCTATATCATAACTTCATTCAAAACACGGATATATCAAAATCGCTGGTACTAACCCTGCTATATATCTAGATCTTCATTTCTTCGCAAATCTTTTTTTTTTCAGCTTGTTCTATTCCTATTCAGCATACTTTTCTTATTTTTGCATTGTCCGTAAGCTTCTACTTTTTCTTTGTTCGATGCTTCTTTGTGCAGAGGCCTGTTGAGGGCAATTTCTATGTTTCTTCCAGTGCAGCTCATAAAAAAGAGAAATAAAAGAGAGAGAGAGAGAGAGAGAGAGAGAGAGAGAGAGAGAGAGAGAGAGAGAGAGAGAGAGAGAGAGAGAGATAGTAGTTTCAAAATTGCGGGTTTAGTTCCCTTATCAATAAATAAACAGATACTTATATATATATATATATATATATATATATATATATATATATATATATATATATATATATATATATATATATATATATATATATATATATATATATATATATATATATATATGTATATATATATATATATATATATATATATATATATATATATATATATATATATATATATATATATATATATATATATATATATATATATATATACATATATATATATATATATATATATATATATATATATATATATATATATATATATATATATATATATATATATATATATATATATATATATATATATATATATATATATATATATATATATATATATATATATATATACATATATATATATATATATATATATATATATATATATATATATATATATATATATATATATATATATATATATATATATATATATATATATATATATAA
>JAXCGZ010018075.1:17500-25000 GCA_037179515.1 Halocaridina rubra | reverse complement strand
CATATCCTCCCTGCACACATCCATAAACCTCCTTTTTGGCATACCTCTCCCCCGACTGTCTGGCAGCTCCATCCTCTCATTCCTCCCAAACACATGCCCAAAGTCATTTCAGTTCCACCTCTCCATCTTCTCCATCCCCTGCGTCCTCCTACATCACACCACACACCTTCATATCCCCCCTCAACACATCCATAAACCTCCTCTTTGGCCTACCTCTCCCCCTACGATCTGGCAGCTCCAACCTCGGCAGGGGAATAAGGCTATTATATAAATAGAGATAACCATATAAATTGTCTATTATTTCAATTAATAACACAATATGTCTACATGGAGATATTTATCCATACCAGTTGACCTAGAGACAACATGAGGAATAATTAAAACTACTCAGAGAGCATTTACTAAATGTTGGGTAATATTTGGCGCCAGCGATTTGTTACGGAGCTTTTGGCGCCATGAATGGCACCTATACTATATAAAATAGGCTAATTAACACTAACCTAACCTAACCTAGTCTAGGTTGGGTAAGGTCAGTGTTAATTAGTCTATTTTTTATTTAGTATAGGTGCCATGCATATCGCCAAAATGGCCGCGCCAAGATGGCGGAGCCGAATAATTCCACTCCAATTAAGTATGGGAACCACGGTAGCTTAGCGGTGAAAATGCTCGACTTGGAAGGTGACAGACCCGTGGTAGGGTGCGCCGTTGGGGCTAGGAAGGGCATCCAATCTTAATTCCCCAACATCAATCAATCTGTGTCCACCCCCATAACAGTGATTAATAGCTACACATAAAACGTAGCAAATAGAATATTTAGTATAATGCAGGAGCCGTTTATATATTCTGTATGAGAATGAGTTCTTTTACAAAGTTCTCCATAACTGAAGAGCAGAGACCTATCCCTGTGATTCTAAACCCTGTAGAGGTGGGTGATCTGATATAGATAATCTGTTATTATTATTAAGTTCATAATGTTATTAACACTTCTAATTAGGCTAAAACTAGTTCAAGAGGAGCATAGGGAATATAGTTAATATAATTAGTCAATATAATCCTTAAGTTATTGTTTTAGTATGCCCATCAAAATATTGTAATGAGGTCAGGGATCCTTAAATATAATAACTTGTTACCTTAACTTGCTTGTTACATGTCATATATCTATCTATCTATCTTTCTATCTATCTATCTATCTATCTATCTATCTATCTATCTATCTATCTATCTATCTATCTATCTATCTATCTATCTATCTATCTATCTATCTATCTATCTATCTATCTGTCTGTCTGTCTGTCTGTCTGTCTGTCTGTCTGTCTGTCTGTCTGTCTATCTATCTATCTATCTATCTATCTATCTATCTATCTATCTATCTGTCTGTCTATCTATCTATCTATCTATCTATCTATCTATCTATCTATCTATCTATCTATCTATCTATCTATCTATCTATCTATCTATCTATCTATCTATCTATCTACCTGTCTGTCTGTCTGTCTAGCTAGATAGCTAACTAACTCTGTTTATTTGTTTAGTCATTTAGTTAAGTAGCTAGTTAGGTATTGACATATGCTAAGCATGTAAGACGTACGTTTAGTAGAAATAGCTAGTGCACATTTATAAAATTTAAAACTGATGTTCTTAATCATGAAAAAAAAAGTCATAATGATTGTAAGCATATAAGCCCTTCTGTATCATGAAATAATGTCCAAAAACCTTGTCATATGATGTCCCTAAGGAACCTAGCAAAATTAATGAACACATTCAAAGGTCTCAGGACCAGTGATGATGTAAGTGGTCGACTTATAAGTCATGAGGGTTTTGTTTCTTATCTCCCTCACTGCTGTAAACAACTTCTCAATGACCGGCATGGTTGTTTCCAGGCCAGCCATTTCAGCCATATCTCTTGTGTACTGCCACTGTCGAATACTCATGTTATGGAAATGCTTCTCTGGTACTCCTTTTTTCAGGCTTTCTTGATGATCCTTCTCTATTTCCTCCAACATCTCAGGCAGGGATGGAAGGTCCAGCTCTCCTGTCATTACTTTCATGAAGAAGCGCGACTGTGGATCAAGGAGATGAAAGGAAACTGCAGTGAGGTCATGTAAATATATCCTTGGGCCTAGACAACCTAAGGTGTGCAAAAACAACCATGTGTAGTTATTCATCTATCTATTTTTGTCTTTTTGTTTATTTGTTAATTCATGACAGCCCACTATTGATAGCCATGCTCCACTTACAATGTGCATGACCCAGGCAGTATGATGTGTGTGTGTGTATAATTACGTAATTGTGCTTACGGGAAAGAGCCCCAAGATCGTAACTTTCCGTCTCCTGATCGGTTTCATGTGATTACCTAATTGTGATTACCTAATTGTGTTTACGGGAAAGAGCCCAAAGCTCGTATCTTCCCGTCTCCTCATCGGTTCCATTTTATACTTAGTGATACTTATCATACCTGTCCTTAAAACTATGGATTGAGATAGCATTAACTACCTCCTCGCTTAGCCAATTCTAATTATCAACTACTCTTACACTGAAAAAGTATTTCCTTACATCCTGCGAAGAAGTTTTCTTACGAAGCTTCAAACTATGACCTCTAGTTCTAGAGCCAGCCATATCAAAATATCGATCCCTATCCACTCTATCATAACCATGAAGGAATTTAAAGATTGTCACCATATCCCCCCTCACTCTTCTAGCTTCGAGTGATGGTAAGTCTAATTCCCTCAGCCTCTCATCATAACTGAGATTGCGTATTTCTGGCACCAGTTTCGTGGCATGTCTTTGAACTTTTTCAAGCTTAGCTATGTGCTTTTTCAAGTGCGGATTCCAAAAGGGGTCTGCATATTCGAGTTTTGGCCTCACATAGGTTACATAAATATTTCTGAACATTTCCTTGTCCATATGCCTGAAGGCTACCCTTACATTTGATAAGAATGCATATGCTGCCCTTACTATGCCATTTATATGTATTTCTGGAGACAAATCTGCCAGTATGTTTACTCCTAGATCTCTCTCATTGTGTGTATGTATTTGTGTGTGCGTGTGTGTGTGTGGATATATGTTTGTGTATGTGCGCATATATGTGCATGTGAGTGGAGAGATATTTAACTTAAATATACATGTATGATAATACATAATACATTACCTGAAAGTCAAAGAATGGAAACGGACATATCTGGAATGGAATACCCAAAAATCCCATGGAAGGCATGGCGGCATTTATGAGATGTTTGTAGAGAGGACTAACTTGATTCTTGGTGACCTCAATGCCACACTTCTCGCTCAGGAAAGGAAAGGAATACTCATAGCCTGGAAGTAGAGAGAGAGAGAAATGCATATTGCCATCTTATCTCCTGTATCCTGTGCTATGTATATTTTCGCTCTAAAATAAAATGTTGTACTGCCGTATATACAGAGATAGATATATCTATCTATCTCCATTCGGATGGGGACGGACACAGACAAGTTGGAGCATTTTATCTCTATGGTGAAATGCTGATCTGAAATTTATAGTTTTACAGTGTGTTACCATTTACTTATTGTTAAGGAGAAATGGTTTCTGTTTTTCAGCATTTATATAGTTGCAGATTTCACACAGATAATGTGATACATACTTACCTGTGCAATATAAAATAAAGTCAGCTTCGACTGAGGTTCCATCCACAAGATGGAATCCTTTAGGATAAGCTGAGTCAGCTCCTTTTACTTGAGTCACGTTGGGTGGCAGCTTAGACTGGTTTGGGGAGGGCAAGTTATGAGAAAGCATCACCTGTATGGATGAAATCAATAATTCTACTTGAGAAATGTACTTTAAGCATTGCTGATATAAGAGTTTCCTCATGACCTGCACTATTGTAGCTGGTATGATGTTCGTAAGTTGTGTAAAGAATAATTTGTGTATAAGTGAAGAAGATTAATGTTTAATTGATAATTAACCGAATGCAGTGCTGTTATTTTTTTTCGTTAGCTTCACCTAGTAGTTTCACTATCTCACTATTAGTGTAGACAAGCTGTGTGAGTGAATAATCAGATATTTCCTGACTATATTTCATTGAAGTCACTCTGTTTATACTAAATTTTGGATTTGTATATATTGTTTAAGTCTTTTTTTGTATCTGTATTTGTTGTGATACTCTCAAATGATATGAGACAGAAATTGGTTACAAGTAGGTCAGGTCCTGTCTAAGTCTGATATAGACAACACCGTGTTAGTTGCTTTGGTACTGAATTAAACTAATGATTTCAAATATTAGTTTGGCATAGTATGACATGATATGTGTTAATCATATGACAGTTGTATGCTTGTGGCTTCCTGTATCCTGGTGGGTTATCTGATTCACAATACTTGATGTATGTATTTGTGTGTGTATGTGTGTGTGTATGTTCATCACAAAAGAGAGCCTCATACCCTTGGCCTCCTGTTTCCTGGTGGGTTTTCTGATTCACAAAAAACGACTAAAATCATTCCTTAAATAATGAACGTTGTGTTTGTACGAATACAATCTCTCTCACCTTATTTGCAACAGTAGAAATCTCTAAAGATATGTCTAGACCTGAAGCTCCAGATCCAAGGACCAGAACATTGGCTCCTTTGAAGGGTGAAGAGTCTCGGTAGTCATGACTATGCATCTGGCGTCCCTGAAAGTCCTCAATGAAAGGGAGTTTGGGAATTCGAGGTACAGAATAATGACTGCAAAGAAATATTGTTGTTGGGTTGAACTTAAAAATGTCTCGGATAATTATTAATATTATTTACTTGGGACTGGTGCCAGAGTTATTGGAGATTTGACTTAGGAAAAGAATTTTGGTGAATGTGAAGGATAAGTAAATAAAATGATTTTAAAAGAAAAAAAAACATTTAACACTGTAAACAAAGACATTAATAACTAAATATATAAGTCCATAAACAAGTAAGTCATTATAAAAGTAATATAAATGAATAAAGAATATGTAAGTAAATGAAAAACCATATAAATGAAATGTTTACAAAGAAATACACAGCAAGATATGTAAATATACTTACCCATTGCAAACAATAACAGCTTGGCATACAGTGATGATTGTGGTACCTTCTTTGAGGTCCTTGACTGTCACTGCCCAATGAGGGAAGCCTTCCTCTTGAGGAATGGGTTCCACATTCTCCACGTAGTGCTCAAACTGGAAATAGTTAAAACGGTGAAGAATTATTTATCCATCTTTCCCTCGAGATGGTTAGTACGAAATATTCCCCCATGTTCCCCTATGTGTTGCAAAAGTCAACCAACTGGGGGAAGGCGATGGGACGGGGAATCCCCTTCTTCATATTTTTCTCCAATAAAGACTCGAGTTTTTTACTTTGATTCAGCAGTTCCTCACATAAGGGGAATTACTGTTTTTGCATATCTATCTATCTATCTATCTATCTATCTATCTATCTATCTATCTATCTATCTATCTATCTATCTATCTATCTATATATATCTATCTATCTATCTATCTATCTATCTATCTATCTATCTATCTATCTATCTTTACTATCCTTCGGATTGCATAAGGCACTACCAAATGCACCCCCAAAGATCTTAAGCTTGGTGGCGCTTTAATGCACACTGATAGTTTATCAAATCCGTTCGATTCCTGTCCATGGAAGGTTACATCTTTCATGCCTTCACAGAGATAATACGTTTCTCTGACTGTATAAGCAAATGTAAAAGAGTAGCGCGGTTTTTAAATCGCTCGACTCTAGACTTACCTGTTTTCGAGTCCACTGTGGAGTGTTATAAAGGGCATCCAAGTTTTAAGTCCCCAGCTCCATTTGTCTGTGTCCACTCCCATTCGATTGGAGATGAACACTTACGTATAAAAACAGTAAATAACAAAGAAGAGTAAAAGGAACAAACCTGGATGTATTGAAAAAGGTTGAAATGCTCTGCGTAATCCTTCAAGTATTGCACAATTTTCGTGTGATGAAGAAAAGAATCACCTCCTGTTGGAAATGGAAACTCGGGAAAGCTCATAACCTCTTTTGGGAGGTTTGTCCTGAAAAGGAAAAATATTATTTTGAATCATCTATAGCGTTTCTTATACTTAGGAAAGAGCCTCATGCTCGTAACTCCCTATCTCCTAGTCAGTTTCTTACTTTACTCATCAAGAAGGGGAGACGGCCGATCACTTCAGAGGCCCTATTTTTTTTTATATTATGTTTATTGACAAAATATTACACAAGTATTACAAAAATATTAATTTTTTTCTTTCTTTTTGCACAAAATAGCATAATTAATAGAAACAATATTTTGTCCATCAAAAAAAATCTTAGCCTAAAGAACACTACAAATATTCTCACAAACTTACCAACAAAAGTAAATAATCATATTTATCTTAATGCCTAATTCTGAAATACAGTTAGAAGAATAGACTACATCCAAATATTACAAATTAACCTATGCATACAAAAAATCAATGCTCTCCTCATTACAAGGTTGAATCTCTTCCTTATCTGTACAACTTTAGTACTTCATAAATGATTCTCACAGCATCCTGGATACCTTATTCTGGTGAACACAGACCTATCTTTTAAAAAATGAGAGGTGGATTCATTGCAGAAACAAAAGGAAGCAGACTTAGAAGACAATGATGCTTACATCACAAACAAACAGAGGAGGCTATAGCTAAATTCAGTTACCCAACAAGAAAGATGAAAAAGCTGAAGACAAGAGGAAGATTCAAATGCGCCCTGAATACCTTACTCTGCAATGTGCAATTTACTGCACTTACTTGAGATTCTGGTACATGCTGGAATGGATAGGAATGCCATATTTATCTCTCCCGGTATCTGGGTTATATCGCCATGTTCCTCCAAGGCCCTCTGATAGCTCCCATACTTGTGGCTTGTACTTCCCAGTCGCCAAGACTTGCCTGGCAGCGCATAGGCCAGCTGCCCCACAACCAATGATGCCAACTGTGTCCATGATACCTACAAATGAACAGATGATAAATGCTTAGAGATTTATACACGATAAGTAGTCTCAAATCAAATGGGAGTTGACACAGACTAATTGGATCTATAAGGGGATTAAGGATGGATACCCTTCCCAACGGTCTCCAGTAGGTTCAAACCCGCGTTTCTAATTTTCTGGCTTGTGCGCTCTACCATTGAGCTACCTCTACCCCTGTCGTAAGGCATCTCATATAGACGCCTTTAGCGGATAAAGGGCAGAGTGCGCACTCGGAAACCCGCCGCCACAGGACGGCAAACAGAGCCCGTGTCAGTCAGTTTGAAGTCAGTCCTTGCCGGGGGCAAAAGTTACGTCCTAGTTAGAATCCTTCCCCGAATGGGGCGGGAAGAGTGAAGTTCATGAACTATAGGAATGGGAGCTTTGAGGCACAAGTTAGTTAAAGTTTTCTCTAAATAAATTACTGTTAATTGAACGATGCCTCTCTATCACCGACCTCGCTAGCTATAATACACGTATAGTGTAAGAAAACACTATATATCACCCCTAAGCATATAATATATAA
>JAXCGZ010018075.1:5000-10000 GCA_037179515.1 Halocaridina rubra | reverse complement strand
ACTTTAAACCATAAATAAATAAATCAAACAAACAGATAATAATATAAATAAAATAATATATTAACCTTGAGTCTTATATTGTCCACGTGATCAAGAAGTGTCTGTTTATCGATCTCTTGAAGTTATAAATATATATTTAATCAACCTTAACCTCTTGGTCACAATATGGGTGCGTTCTTTTTGAATGGGGAATTTTACATAGCGAAAAGAAAACTTCTCACTACCCAAACGTGTAAATAAAGGGCAGAGAACAATACCGTCCCATTCATATCACGTGTAAATTTTTGCACTGCATGTCAATAGAAGTCGAAATGAACGATTTACAGCCTTGTAAATCGTGTAAATATCGGTTGGAATATGGTAAACTGGCATCCATAAATTGGAAATAAGATAAGAGAAAGATCTGATAAGGGAGGTACTATGCTAATCGCTGATTAGGAATTTGGAAAATTACGTGGCTGATAGGGGCTTGATAAAAATAATGTGACCTGTGGTCAGTATGTGCTTATGATTACGTAGATATGTATGTACTTATGTATATATATATATATATATATATATATATATATATACATATATATATATACATATATACATATATATATATATATATATATATATATATATATATATATATATATATTTATCGGCTTGTATGTGTATATATTTATATGATAATTACTATTTTAATAATAATGATGAAAATAATGATGGCGGTGACGATGATCTTGAAGTAAACCATTTATAATATGTAAAAAAATGAAACAATTGTCATATTTAAAGAAAAAAAATAAAAACTGAAGGTATATATATATATATATATATATATATATATATATATATATATATATATATATATATATATATATATATATATATATATATATATATATATATATATATATATATATATATATATATATATATATATATATATATATATATATATATATATATATATATATATATATATATATATATATATATATATATATATATATATATATATATATATATATATATATATATATATATATATATATATATATATATATATATATATATATATATATATATATATATATATATATATATATATATATATATATATATATATATATATATATATATATATATATATATATATATATATATATATATATATATATATATATATAAGTACAAACTGTTAGCATACAGCACTAAATAATAAGGAAGCCCATCAGTGAAACAAAACTTATAAAACAATGCTATATTTCGGATCCTAACTGGATCCCTTCTCAGGGATCCAGTTAGGATCCGAAATATAGCATTGTTTTATAAGTTTTGTTTCACTGATGGGCTTCCTTACTATATATATTTATATATATATATATATATATATATATATATATATATATATATATATATATATATATATATATATATATATATATATATATATATGAATCATTTTTTACCCCGACCGGGACTCAAACCTAGGACATATAATTACTAAGTCAAGGCGCTACCAACTACACACCACAAGAGGTTAAAAGGAATCCAACCTTATAGTTTATATCTGCTATACTTAGGAATGAACGCATTCTATCTGAATGCCATGGAGCAGGCACGGTCAAACCAAGGTAAAGGGGGAGAGAAAATTTTTGTAGAAGAGGGGATGTACGCCTCCATTCCCGTGGTCATGATCTCGGCAATTTTTAGAGCTACCTGATCAGGGTTGCGGGACCGAAAGCAGTAGTCATCCCATGGGAAGTCAAAGAGAGAGTTACGCAAATTTTCATGTTGGATACGCTCGTAGTGCCAGAGGTGGCGCTGAGTAGGAGGGATTGGTGGTGGGGGAGTGAAAATGGAAGAGACTGAGATCATAGAGTGGTCAGATTTACCAAGAGGGGAAAGCACAGAATAAGAGTAGTTTGAAGGGTTAGAAGTACAAAATAGGTCAAGAGTGTTTGCAGCATGTTCGTGACGATCAGGAACGCGAGTAGGATGTTTGATCATTTGCTCCAGATCGTGAGTAATAGAGAAACCAAGGGCCTCGCTTACTCCCACATCTGTGTGAGAAGAATGAAGCCACTCACTGTGGTGTACATTGAAGTCTCCAATGTAGAGAACTTCTACATATATATATATATATATATATATATATATATATATATATATATATATATATATATATATATATATATATATATATATATATATATATATATATATATATATATATATATATATATATATATATATATATATATATATATATATATATATATATGAATCATTTTTTTTTTTTTTTTTTTTTTTTACCCCGACCGGGACTCGAACCTAGGACTTATGATTACTAAGTCAAGGCGCTACCACTACACCACAGAAGGTTAAAAGGAACCCAACCTTATAGCTTATATCTGCTATACTTAGGAATGAACGCATTCTAACTGAATGCCACTATGTTCATATTACAGATTCCCCAACCTCACTCGTGGGCTTCATTTTAGCATTTAATTCAAATCCCAATCTCATTCGGGCCATGAAATTATCAAATAAGCACATTACATATGTGAAAACATGAATAATTTTTTTTACCCCGACCGGGACTCGAACCTAGGACTTATGATTACTAAGTCAAGGCGCTACCACTACACCACAGAAGGTTAAAAGGAACCCAACCTTATAGCTTATATCTGCTATACTTAGGAATGAACGCATTCTAACTGAATGCCACTATGTTCATGTTTTCACATATGTAATGTGCTTATTTGATAATTTCATGGCCCGAATGAGATTGGGATTTGAATTAAATGCTAAAATGAAGCCACGAGTGAGGTTGGGGAATCTGTAATATGAACATAGTGGCATTCAGTTAGAATGCGTTCATTCCTAAGTATAGCAGATATAAGCTATAAGGTTGGGTTCCTTTTAACCTTCTGTGGTGTAGTGGTAGCGCCTTGACTTAGTAATCATAAGTCCTAGGTTCGAGTCCCGGTCGGGGTAAAAAAAAAAAAAAAAAAATGATTCATGTTTTCACATATGTAATGTGCCTTATTTGATAATTTCATGGCCCGAATGAGATTGGGATTTGAATTAAATGCTAAAATGAAGCCACGAGTGAGGTTGGGGAATCTGTAATATGAACATAGTGGCATTCAGTTAGAATGCGTTCATTCCTAAGTATAGCAGATATAAGCTATAAGGTTGGGTTCCTTTTAACCTTCTGTGGTGTAGTGGTAGCGCCTTGACTTAGTAATCATAAGTCCTAGGTTCGAGTCCCGGTCGGGGTAAAAAAAAAAATGATTCATGTTTTCACATATGTAATGTGCTTATTTGATAATTTCATGGCCCGAATGAGATTGGGATTTGAATTAAATGCTAAAATGAAGCCACGAGTGAGGTTGGGGAATCTGTAATATGAACATAGTGGCATTCAGTTAGAATGCGTTCATTCCTAAGTATAGCAGATATAAGCTATAAGGTTGGGTTCCTTTTAACCTTCTGTGGTGTAGTGGTAGCGCCTTGACTTAGTAATCATAAGTCCTAGGTTCGAGTCCCGGTCGGGGTAAAAAAAATGATTCATGTTTTCACATATGTAATGTGGCTTATTTGATAATTTCATGGCCCGAATGAGATTGGGATTTGAATTAAATGCTAAAATGAAGCCACGAGTGAGGTTGGGGAATCTGTAATATGAACATAGTGGCATTCAGTTAGAATGCGTTCATTCCTAAGTATAGCAGATATAAGCTATAAGGTTGGGTTCCTTTTAACCTTCTGTGGTGTAGTGGTAGCGCCTTGACTTAGTAATCATAAGTCCTAGGTTCGAGTCCCGGTCGGGGTAAAAAAAATGATTCATGTTTTCACATATGTAATGTGCTTATTTGATAATATATATATATATATATATATATATATATATATATATATATATATATATATATATATATATATATGTATATAATTATACTAGCTATTCATAGAGACACGAACCTACAAGTATTAATTATTAATTACGGCATTTTTGCCTTTAAACCGGATAATTAGTATGATATGATTGATAATTAATATTTTCTAGGTCAGTTTAAACATTTTGTTTTACGCTCGTATTTTATCAATTTAAGTGTAAAACTAAAGGAAATATCATATTAATATTCTTAAACATACACGAACCTTCACTTAATAATTATTAATTTATATATTCATCATCATCCCAATTGCATAATGAAGAATATAGTAGTTAATATAAACATCTCTTAATTGATTGTAACCTTGTTTGATTGTCCGTTGGTCAATAAATATATATTTTAAGCTCGTATTCCAGTTATTCAATTTTTTTTAATATAAAATGATAATTATATTGATTTCAGTAATGAATATTATATCAATAATTATTAAATCATGGTATGCTTTACTTTTATATCTTATAATTGATTAAGTTTACATAGATTATCGTAATATAAAAATATATTGAGTCGTTAACAAGTTGGTCAAAATTTGACATGTTTTTTTGAAACGTCAGTCATCGGAGGAGCGTCGTTAAGGAAGGGTGTGTCATTTTGTCTCGTGCTTGAACACGCGTGGCGTGACTCGTGTTCCGGCTAGTGCTTAGCATTTAGTCAGGCTTTATAAATTCGGAGGATCATGATAATGGAGGGATTGTCGTCGTGTGCTGGTTCTGTGAGTGTTTTAGTAATAGTAGTTTTTTTTTTTTTAATATAATTAGTGATTGTTTTTCATAATTTTTTTTTCTTGTATTTTTTGGCATTTTTTTCGTATAATCGGTAAATTATACAAAATTTTTGCGTTTATGTAATTTTTATGTTTTTATTTTGTTATAATATGAGCATCGTTGGCTCAGTGGCAGATCGCGCGAATCGGGAAGCGACTAATACAAGTTGGACCCACCGCGGGGCGTCAAGAACGAAATCCAGAAATAATCCCCCAGCTTCTACATGTGACCGACCAAATTTGAATTGGCACTAATCGCTCAGGGCAACAGTCACACTTGC
>JAXCGZ010018074.1:20000-27537 GCA_037179515.1 Halocaridina rubra | reverse complement strand
ACGAGACTCGACCAAAAGAGAGAGAGAGAGAGAGAGAGAGAGAGAGAGAGAGAGAGAGAGAGAGAGAGAGAGAGAGAGAGAGAGAGAGAGAGAGATTATTATTTTATTTTATTTTATTAATTTATTGCGCCAAGGCGTCAGACATTACATGAGTTCATACAAATATGCTTCAAATGGATACAAAACCAAGAATTGAACATAGTTTACAGGGAGGTGTACACATTGATAAAACATTGCTGCATACTAGCACACAACTCACAGTATGGCAGCACAGAGTACATTATATGCAAAAGTAAAGCTCAGAGAAACGCAGAATGCACAAACAGAATTATACAGCAACATACAGAAAATATATGTATAAGAGAGAGAGAGAGAGAGAGAGAGAGAGAGAGAGAGAGAGAGAGAGAGAGAGAGAGAGAGAGAGAGAGAGAGAGAGAGAGAGAGAGAGAGGAGAGAGAGAGAGGAGAGAGAGAGAGAGAGAGAGAGAGAGGGGGGGGGGGGGGAATCTTTATTTAACTCTTGTTCATTCAACCAAAACTACATTATCTATTGTAAAAATAAAGGTTTAATTACAAATTCGTAATAATAATAATAATAATAATCTCCACAATCATCATCAGAGGAAAATTATTGTTAAAATAATAATAATAACAATAATATTTATTATAATAATAATAATAATAATAATAATAATAATAATAATAATAATAATAATAATAATAATAATAATGAGAATTTTTGGAATAGACATCATGAGAGTAATGCAGAGGTATATTAAAACCCAGCAGAGAGCTGGATATTCATTACACATCTTTTATAATCCCTTCACATCTGACAGGTCACTACACTCTCCATCTGTTTCTCTATACAGCCAGATAAAGGCTGTTTTATTTTTTCATTTTTTGGTCCAACCTGGTGTAAAAAAAAATAAAATAATAAAATAAATAAAAAAAATTTAAAAAAAAAAATTGGGGGGGGGGGGTTTATTCGCGAAATCCGAGTTTTTTACTATTATTTTTGGGGGGCATTATTGCAATTTTGCAGATAAAAAAAATCGTACATAAAAGGAACAAGGTGTATATATATATATATATATATATATATATATATATATATATATATATATATATATATATATATATATATATATATATATATATATATATATATATATATATATATATATATATATATATATACAGTGATCCCCCCATTATCGCCGTAGTTCAGTTCCGGGACCCGGCGTGAGACAGGAAAACCACGAAGTAGGATCAGCCTATATGTGCATAGATATTTTAAGTTATTTTTACGTTTACACTGTATAAACCCTCCCTGTACTGTTAACAAACCACCCTTTACTTCATAACAGCATGCAACGTAAATTTATAAGAAAGTGATAGATAATATATACGGTGAATGAAGTGGTAATTACATGACATACTCATGTACATAGGTATTTACAATAATAATTTGCCAAAAAAATAAAACGTGATACAGTGAAAACGCGAACCAAGAAACGCGATACAGCAAGGGATCACTGTATATATATATATATATATATATATATATATATATATATATATATATATATATATATATATATATATATATATATATATATATATATATAGAGTTCCCCCGGTTATTCGCGTTTCTTGGTTCGCGTTCTCACTGTATCGCAGTTTTTTTTTATAAATTATTATTTTGTTTTATGGGTATATGCAAAAATATTAAAATATTAAAAAAAAAAAATTCTCGGTATTTTCATTTTTTTTCCTGAAAAAAAAAACATTTCATTATCTAATTGATAACAAAATTTATTTCCCAGCCTACGAATAATAAAACAGTAAAAAATAGTAAAAAACATAAATTTAGATAGATAGATAGCTGGATACGTTTATTGACCACCTCTTTTGAAAAGTATAATCTTTACAAAAGGAATATTTGTTCCAAATTACAATGAATAAATACAATAGATTTTGTACAATCATCAAATAAGTAATTGAATTTTAAATTAATATACATTGTACTAATAACTGAATGATATACGTACAGACAGCATAACTCACAGTATTGCATCATGCGAAATAGTGTTCGATAGCGTACAATGTATTGGGGTCGCAGCTACGTGAGCTAGCATATGAATTTATATTTCCAGTGGTTTCATGATTTAACTGAAAAAAAAAAAAAAAAAAAAAAAAACGTATTTCTTAGCCTAAGAATAATAAAACGGTAAAATATAGTAAACAGTATTGCACCACGTAAGATACGATACCGGTATCAGTGTTTCGGAAAATGCAAAGGCTCTCACCTACGTGACCTAGTAAATATTAAAATTTTCATTATTTTATTGATAAAACAAGTATTTCCTAGCCTAAGAATAATCAAACAGTAAAAAATAGTGAAAAAACATAAATTCAGATATACGTACCTACAGTATAACTCACAGTATTGCATCATGCGATATATGTAGTGTCCGATAGCTACGTGAGCTAGCATATACATAAATTTACATATATGTACGTAAGTACAGTATAACTCACAGTATTGCATCATGCAAAATAGTGTCCGATAGCTACGTGAGCTAGCATATATATTTATATTTCCAGTAAGTTCATAATTTTATTGATAAAAAAACGTATTTCTTAGCCTAAGAATAATAAAACAGTAAAAAATAGTAAACAGTATTGCACAACGTAAAATACGATACCGGTATCAGTGTTCGGAAAACGCAAAGGCTCTCACCTACGTGACCTAGTGATTATTAAAATTTTCATTATTTTATTGATAAAACAAGTATTTCCTAGCCTAAGAATAATAAAACAGTAAAAAATAGTGAAAAACATAATTTAGATATACGTACGCACAGTATAACTCACAGTATTGCATCATGCGATATATGTAGTGTCCGATAGCTACGTGAGCTAGCATATATAGTTATATTTCCAGTAGCTCTCACCTACGTAAGATAGTTCATGTTTTTTTAACAGTGCAGGGAGGGTTTATACAATACGTAAACTTAAAAATAATTGTAAATGAGTATGTCATGTGATAACCACTTCATTCACCGTAATTTCATCTATCACTTTCATATAAATTTACGTTGCATGCTGTCATTTATGAAGTAAAGGGTGGTTTGTTAATAGTACAGGGAGGGTTTATACAGTGCAAACGTAAAAATATATTAAAATATCTATGTACATATAGGCTGATCCGCGGATTTCCTGGTTCGCGCCGGGTCACGGAACCGAACTACCGCGGTATGGGGGGGAACACTGTATGTATATATATATATATATATATATATATATATATATATATATATATATATATATATATATATATATATATATATATATATATATATATATATATATATATACAGTGTTCCTTCGATTATCGCGAAGGTTCGGTTCCGGGACCCGGCGCGAGACAGGAATTTTGCGGAGTAGGATCACCCTATATGTACACAGATATTTTAATTTATTTTTACGTTTACACTGTATAAACTGTATAAACCCTCCCTGTACTGTTAACAAACCACCCTTTACTTCATAAATAACAGCATGCAAGCGTAAATTTATATATATAAGACATACTCATGTATAGGTATTTTACAATCATTTTTATGTTTACTGTATAAACCCTCCATTGCACTGTTAAAAAACCACCCTTTACACTATAAATAACAGCATGCAACGTAAATTTATATGTACGTGATAGGTAAACTTACCGTGAATGAGGTGGTAATGAGTTTGTACACGCCAGAGGAAATTATTTCACAGCCAATAACAGCGTTACGGCTGTTATTCATTGAGGCCAAAATAGCGGCCAACATATCTAAGAAATTCATCTTATCTGTTATGGTTAACATCTTCCTTCGCTGCTTAAGCTCACTACCAGAAGCCTTAGAAGATGAAGGATGCTTGGGAGGCATTGCAGAGGTTGAAAAAGTGAAGAAAATAAATCACAAGTACAACGTGAACGGCGCAAATGTGAGTTAGACTGAACGAGTGAGGCGAGACAATGGAAGATGGTGGGAGAACCAACCTTCAATGAAAAAGCCAATCAGACCCCATGATACAGATCTCTCACTCTTTCAGCAAATAGCATTCCATGAACGATCTCACGTACGTGCAAGTCTTTGTCCAAAACGCTGATACCGGTATCATATTTTAAATGGTGCAATACTGCTAGTATTTATGTTTTTTACTAATTTTTACCGTTTTATTATTCTTAAGCTAAGAAATACGTATTTTTATCAATAAAATCATGAAAATACTGGAAATTTTAATATATATGCTAGCTCACGTAGGTGCGACCCCAATACATTGTACGCTATCGGAGAGTATTTCACATGATGCAATATTAATATTGTGAGTTATACAGTGTTCCTTCAATTATCGCGAATGTTCGGTTCTGGGACCCGACGCGAGACAGGAAAATCGCGGAGTAGGATCAGCCTATATGTACATAGATATTTTAATTTATTTTTACGTTTACACTGTATCGAAACCCTCCCTGTACTGTTAACAAACCACCCTTTACTTCATAAATAACAGCATGCAAGCGCAAATTTATATGACATACTCATGTACATAGGTATTTTACAATTATATTTACGATTCCTGTATAAACCCTCCCTGCACTTTTAAAAAACCACCCTTTACTTTATAAATAACAGCATGCAACGTAAATTTATATGTACATGATAGGTAAACTTACCGTGAATGATGTGGCAATGAGTTTGTAGACGCCAGAGGAAATTATTCCCCAGCCAATAACAGCTTTACGGCTGTAATTCATTGAGGCCAAAATAGCAGCCGACATCCGTAAACCTTTTTCCTTCTTTCAACATATCTAAGAGTTTCACCTTATCTGTTATGGTTAACATTTTCCTCTGCTGCTTAGGCTCACTACAAGAAGCCTTAGAAGATGAAGGATGCTTGGGAGGCATTGCAAAGGTTAAAAGATGCGAGTAAAAAAATCACAAGCAAAACGTATTAATAAGCACAACGTGAACGGCGCACACGTTAGTTAGACTGAACGAGTGAGGCGAGACAATGGAGGATGGTGCAAGCCTTTGTCCGAAACGCTGATAGTGGTGTCTAATTTTACATGTTGCAATACTGTTAGTATTTATGTTTTTTACTATTTTTTACTGTTTTATTAGTCTTAGGCTAAGAAATACATTTTTTTATCAATAAAATCATGAAACTACTGGAAATTTTAATATATATGCTAGCTCACGTAGGTGCGACCCCAATACATTGTACGCTATCGGACACTATTTCACATGATGCAATACTGTGAGTTATATATCTAAATTTATGGTTTTTACTATTTAATATTGTGAGTTATATATCTAAATTTATGTTTTTTACTAATTTTTACTGTTTTATTACTCTTAGGCTAGAAAATACTTGTTTTATCAATAAAATAATGATAATTTCAATATGTAATGTACTATCTTACGTAGGTTCGACACTTTTCGTTTTCCGAAACGCTGATACCGGTATCGTATTTTACATTTTGCAATACTGTTAGTATTTATGGTTTTTACTATTTTTTTACTGTTTTAGTATTCTTAGGCTAAGAAAAGTTTTTTTATCAATAAAATCATGAAACTACTGGAAATATAAATATATATGCTAGCTCACGTAGCTGCGACCCCAATACATTGTACGCTATCGGACACTATTTCACATGATGCAATACTGTGAGTTATACTGTATATCTAAATTTATGTTTTTTACTATTTTTGACTGTTTTATTATTTGTAGGCTGGGAAATAATTTTTTTTTATTAATTAGATAATGAAATATATTTTTTTAAATAAAAAAAATTAAAATACTGAAAATTTTTATTTTTTTAATATTTTAATATTTTTGAATATACCGAAAAAAAATGGCAAAAAAAAATCGCGGTACAGTGAAATCGCGAGCCAAGAATCGCAATACAGCGAAGGATCACTGTACAGTGTTCCCCCGGTTATTCGCGTTTCTTGGTTCGCGTTCTCACTGTATCGCGGTTTTTTTTTATAAATTATTATTTTATTTTATGGGTATATGCAAAAATATTAAAACATTAAAAAAAAAATTCTCAGTATTTAAATTTTTTTTATTGAAAAAAAAAACATATTTCATTATCTAATTGATAAAAATAATTTATTTCCCAGCATACAAATAATAAAACAGTAAAAAACATAAATTTAGATAGAAACATTTATTGACCACCTCTTTTGAAAAGTACAGTATAATCTTTACAAAAGGAATATTTGGTCCAAATTACAATGAATAAATACAATAGATTTTGTACAATCATCAAATAAGTAAATGAATTTTAAATTAATATACATTGTACTAATAACTGAATGATATACATACGTACAGTATAACTCACATTACTGCATCATGCGAAATAGTGTTCGATAGCGTACAATGTATTGGGGTCGCAGCTACGTGAGCTAGCATATATATTTATATTTCCAGTAGTTTCATGATTTTATTGATAAAAAAACATATATATTAGCCTAAGAATAATAAAACAGTAAAAAATTGTAAAAATTCTAAATACTAACAGTATTGCAACATATAAAATACGATACCGCTACCAGCGTTTCAGACAAAGACTCGTTCAGTCTAACTCACGTGTGCGCCGTTCACGTTGTGCTTATTAAACGTTTTGCTTGTGTTCGATAGCGTACAATGTATTGGGGTTTGTGACAGAGCGTTTCGCTCAAAGTAACCAAAGGCTGTTAGATGCCTTATTAATTAATTTAGTAACTTGACTGTTATTTTCTAACTAAAAAAATTAATTCCCACTTCTTGACTTTTGCAGATTATGATTATTTGCAATTTATATTTTAGCTTATAGCTAATTTTAAATATACCTTATTTACTCTTCTTGAACGTGTAGAAGTATAGTCCCGATTTAAAGGCTGCTCCTATTTTTCGTCTGCTACGAGCCAAGAATATTCTGGAGATGTTTACCAGTAACCTAACTTTTCATTATTATTCTCGTTTTATTTTATTTGCTTCCACTTGTTGCACCTAAAACTACTCTCTCTCCCTTGCATCTCTGCTATAATTGCCTGCCAGGGACCACCACTAAAATAGTCCTTAAATTACATCAGAGCCAGTTACTGCTCTAGAAAATGTATCCTACAGATGAACTCACCAGGAGGGACAATGAGATGCCCTCCTTTGGCGCCGAAACATCCAAGAGGCAACATCTCGCCTGAGCAGTCTAAGTTTATTTCAAACCTTATTTACGTGGCATCTTCACAGGAATTCATCTAGCACAACAAGGTGAGGGATAGTGTATGGTAAAGCTCGTGGGTCAAGCAAATTGGTTTATTTTCGAGAATTAGTTACATTCGTTACTGGCTAAATCTTATGGATTTCTATTCTCAGATTCCATTCCCATACACACGAAATTTTGTAGATTACCAAACTGGAATCTCACATGCCAAAGTTAATTCCTTAACCTGGAAATTACAGCTGATATACATTGCTAAGAAGTTTCTTTTCATTAA
>JAXCGZ010018074.1:10000-15000 GCA_037179515.1 Halocaridina rubra | reverse complement strand
TTTATGGTACCTTATTAAATTTACAGTGGAGGACAGACTGACCCCCAAACAGTGCTGAAACAGCGCTAAACTGCACCTTGATGAATATACGCTTTTCATTTGATTAGCGAGGTTTAACCCCTTTGGGTACTTAGCTGGGTGTCCACAGGGACCGCCAAATGCTGTTGGCATATAGGGGACTGGTGTGCAGGTTGAGTGTTAGATTCAGGAGATGAACCCACATTCCGGTCCAAGGTGGCAGGTTAGGAGAGGTATTCAGCTTTAATTTCTCAACTTCAATCCATATGCGTGCACCTCCAAATGGAGACAGGGTATTATTTTAGTTATGAGGATTATTAGAATATGGAGACAGGGTATTATATTAGTTATGATGATTAATGTGTTACGAAGCCCCAGGATAGGCGGACGCATTTCAATAAGTGAGGTTGGGTTAGGACGCATCAAAATATTTACCAGAGACAGTGCAACCCACAGAATGTAAAAAAATGAAGAAATAAAATTGCGGTGGAAGATAAACTTGGTCCTAAAACAAAATTTAGTCATTGCTGAGAAAAGCAGATATTAGAATAATTCAAAACACAGTAATGGTCCAGTATATATTAAGTCCAAAAATATAAGGGGTGCATAAAACGAATTGTAACCATAATAAAAACGTGATCTGCAATCATTCAAAAATCAGAAAAAAATGGTGTAGCCCAAGAAGTGAAGGGATATGTAAGGCGAGTTTTAACCGCTCCTTATTCATAATAAACTAAGTTCCATAAGTGAATCGAGGTATACTTGTGCTAAAGAGAAATTTAGCACTCTTCTTCCACTTACTTGCCCCACATAGGAGAGCCAAAACAAGGCTTTCCTGTTGGAAGAAAAATGTCCATCCTTCAGTAAAGAACTTCACCGAGACCCAATTCAAATTCAGAACGGTGCCACGTACGTACTCCATTTGGCTTAAAGGGGGAGAAACAATCTTCAGAGAGAGAGAGAGATAGACACCTTCCTCTTGCCTTCAAATCCTACCTCCGAGTGAGACCGAGACACCAATTCTACCCGTTTCTCAACAGGTCGCTAGTGTTGTTGTTTTTTTCTTTCTTTCTTTCTTTCTTTCTTTTTGCAGAGTTGCCAACTCAAATTTTCAGATGGTGCTAGACTGATCCCCAAAAAGCGCTGAAAAATCGCTAATCTGCACCTTGATGAATATACGCACTGATATCATCATAAAAAAAAATACAAAAGGCCAAAAACAAAAGAGGAGGAGAATCAGATGCCGAGATGTTCTTTTAAAACAAAACGTTATTCGACGATATCCAAACAACACGTTGGCACAAAGAGACATAATAAATAAACAGGTTGCTGAAAGGTTAGCAAAATGGGAGCCATATTGGTCACCACAATCTTTGTACATAAATAACTGGGTTTTTTCTTTTTTTTTTACCCATAAATGAACTAGACAGAAAAAAATAATAATTATAACAATAAATTAAGTAAAGAAAATAGTTAACACTCTCCCCACCATTGGAGTATAGTATATATTTACTCTAATACCAATTAATTAGTTTGTATACATATAACCAATCAATACTCATAGCAATGAAAATCTGCTAGAAAACAATATAAGGGAAAAAAAAGATGCAATACAATGTAAATAAAAGATTGGTATAGGTTAACAATATTATAAGTCAAAGATTCAACATTATACTGTTATGACAGTATATACTGCAGGTACCAATATTATAATCATGCTAATAAACATATAAATAGTTCTCATTAAGAAATCACAGTAAATTCCTAATAATAAAGTTACAATTCAACCTGTACACTTCATTTCATGAGCGGCAAAAGAAAAAAAAATAATAATAATAATAATAATAATAATAATACAATTTCAATACAAATTTTGACAGTTATAATAAAGTTCATAGATTTAATAATAGGTACTTCTTTATACAACAATAGCTCTGTAAATCAAAGGTTATGCATTAGTGTAAATACAATATACATATATATATATATATATATATATATATATATATATATATATATATATATATATATATATATATATATATATATATATATATATATATATATATATATATATATATATATATATATATATATATATATATATATATATATATATATATATATATATATATATATATATATATATATATATATATATATATATATACATATATATATATATATATATATATATATATATATATATATATATATATATATATATATATATATATATATATATATATATATATATATATATATATATATATATATATATATATATATATATATATATATATATATATATATATATATATATATATATATATATACATATATATACATATATATATATATATATATATATATATATATATATATATATATATATATATATATATATATATATATATATATATATATATATATATATATATATATATAAATACATATATATAAATATATATATATATATATATATATATATATATATATATATATATATATATATATATATATAATATTTTCAATATGATTTCCATCATTTTCAATGCATAATTTGATGCGTTTTACAAAATTCGGGTGAACTTGCTTGAATAGGTCTGCATTGCCGTCGATTTCAGCACTTACTGATAATAAGTTCTTTCATGTGGTTCAAATCTGTAATCTTCATTGAGTAAACCTTCTCTTTCAACATACCCAAGAAAAAGAAGTCAAGGGGAGAAAGGTCTGGTGAACGAGGGGACCACTCCACATGACCTCTTCTTCCAATCCAGTGAGGAAAATTGTCATTTAGCCAATCTCTAACAGCTGTAGCAAAATGGGCAGGGCCCCATCCTAATGAAACCAGTTTGGAAGTCCTTTGCCCAGGCGCTCAATTTGAGGCAGTAAATTGCCTCTCAACATATTTAGATAAGTCTCACCCATTACGTGTTCATAAAAAAAGAAGGGTCCTAGCACATGAGCTTTCCACAAACCACGCCACACCATCACCTTTTGACTGCCCTGCCGTTTTGATGGATCCATCCAATGTGGATTACCTTGAGACCAATATCGAAGATTTTGTTTGTTGACTTCACCATTTACATAAAACGTAGCTTCATCACTGAACAAAAAGTCTTTAGTAAATTTTATATTTTCATCCAATTTACTTGAAAACCATTCACACATCTGCATTCGTCTATCGAGGTTGTCTTCATTTAAGTGATGCAATATCTGTAACTTGTACGGATGAAACTTCTCCTCTATCAGGATTTTGTGGATGGTTGACCTTGGAATACCCAACTCCGTGGATGTCCAGCGAAGTGATTTCCTTGGGCTAGCATAAACTTTGGCCATGACAGTCATTTTCATTTCGTCTGAAGTCCTTGGTCGTCCAGAACGAGGTTTGTCTAAGACACTGCATGTTTCTTTAATTTTCTTGATCAATTTCCCGACGACAGTAAAATAAATAGGTTGCCTATGATAATAATATAATAATAATAATAAGTCTTTATTTCCAACGTACATTGGGTATTCAAATAAGATGCATATATATTCCAGATAGACATCTGTGGTGTACGATATAGACATACTAAAACAAACAAATCATAAAGATGGGTGTACTATTAAAATTTACAAGTAAAATCTTCCTTTAAGAGTAACTTCTTAAGATTATATTTAAAAGTATACACTGAACCAGCATTTTTTAGTTCTCTGGGAAGCTGATTATATAAATGAGGTCCACGAATGTTTATATCTCTTGAGCCAATATCAGTTTTAGACCTTCGTACTAATAAATCTTCCCCTTGACGGGTAGTTAACCCGGTAACTGAGCTTACTGTAGAAAAATTATACAAGCAATCAGGAAGATTGTTTCTTAGTATATTAAAAACAAAGGTACATATATCAAAAAAATATTTATCTCTAATCTTTATCCATTCTAGATCTTTTAAAACAGGAGAGATGTGCTCGTATTTTCTTACATTGCCAACAGCCACTCGTGCTGCAAAGTTTTGTAACTTTTGTATTCTTTGTAATTGAGTCTTATTTGTACATCCCCAAACTTTGAGACATTAATTAATTAAACTCATAGCTAAGGACTGGACAATTATTATACGAGTTGATGTTTCAAATGAGTCTTTTACCCTATTTAGATATATTAGAGTACCCATTACTTTTTTATAAATTTCATCTATATGCATTTCAAAATTCATGTAACGGTCAAAATAGACACCTAGGTTCTTTACCGAGTTCATTGGCTTAATGATATTACCGTTAAAATTTATATGAAGATTGTCATCAACTTCTGATAATAATTGTCTGGATCCGATAAGAATAGATTGGGTTTTAGTTTCATTAAGTAACAGACCATTTTTTAGAAAGTAACGTTTAGCCATATACAAAATTTCTTCTGCTCTACGAATAATATTTTCTAAATCATTAATTTCTCCTTCAATTAAGATTTGAGTATCGTCAGCATATTGAATGACATAACAGTTAGGTAAATATTTTACTAGATCGTTTACATATATTAGAAAAAGTATCGAAGGTTAAATTCTTCTGCAATTTTGTGATAAGACCATCCTTCTCGTCCACTTAAGAGTACCAACTCGATTCGTTCTTCTTTAGACAGAGCCAGCATTCGATCTGGACAGGAAAAATAACATAAATAAATAAAATAGTGAAATTTCCTATGTACCCAGACTATTTGGACACCCTGTATGTATATATATATATATATATATATATATATATATATATATATATATATATATATATATATATATATATATATATATATATATATATATATACATATATATGAATCATTTTTTACCCCGACCGGGACTCGAACCTAGGACTTATGATTACTAAGTCAAGGCACTACCACTACGCCACAGAAGGTTAAAAGGAATCCAACCTTATAGCTTATATCTGCTATACTTAGGAATGAACGCATTCTAACTGAATGCCACTATGTTCATATATATATATAT
>JAXCGZ010018074.1:0-7500 GCA_037179515.1 Halocaridina rubra | reverse complement strand
AACATGAATCATTTTTTACCCCGACCGGGTCTCGAACCTAGGACTTATGATTACTAGGTCAAGGCGCTACCACTACACCACAGAAGGTTAAAAGGAATCCAACCTTATAGCTTATATCTGCTATACTTAGGAATGAACGCATTCTAACTGAATGCCACTATGTTCATATTACAGATTCCCCAACCTCACTCGTGGCTTCATTTTAGCATTTAATTCAATTCCCAATCTCATTCGGGCCATGAAATTATCAAATAAGCACATTACATATGTGAAAACATGAATCATTTTTTACCCCGACCGGGTCTCGAATCTAGGACTTATGATTACTAAGTCAAGGCGCTACCACTACACCACAGAAGGTTAAAAGAAATCCAACCTTATAGCTTATATCTGCTATACTTAGGAATGAACGCATTCTAACTAAATGCCACTATGTTCATATTACAGATTCCCCAACCTCACTCGTGGCTTCATTTTAGCATTTAATTCAATTCCCAATCTCATTCGGGCCATGAAATTATCAAATAAGCACATTACATATGTGAAAACATGAATAATTTTTTTTTACCCCGACCGGGTCTCGAACCTAGGACTTATGATTACTAAGTCAAGGCGCTACCACTACACCACAGAAGGTTAAAAGGAATCCAACCTTATAGCTTATATCTGCTATACTTAGGAATGAACGCATTCTAACTAAATGCCACTATGTTCATATTACAGATTCCCCAACCTCACTCGTGGCTTCATTTTAGCATTTAATTCAATTCCCAATCTCATTCGGGCCATGAAATTATCAAATAAGCACATTACATATGTGAAAACATGAATCATTTTTTACCCCGACCGGGTCTCGAACCTAGGACTTATGATTACTAAGTCAAGGTGCTACCACTACACCACAGAAGGTTAAAAGGAATCCAACCTCATAGCTTATATCTGCTATACTTAGGAATGAACGCATTCTAACTAAATGCCACTATGTTCATATTACAGATTCCCCAACCTCACCCGTAGCTTCATTTTAGCATTTAATTCAATTCCCAATCTCATTCGGGCCATGAAATTATCAAATAAGCACATTACATATGTGAAAACATGAATCATTTTTTACCCCGACCGGGTCTCGAACCTAGGACTTATGATTACTAGGTCAAGGCGCTACCACTACACCACAGAAGGTTAAAAGGAATCCAACCTTATAGCTTATATCTGCTATACTTAGGAATGAACGCATTCTAACTGAATGCCACTATGTTCATATTACAGATTCCCCAACCTCACTCGTGGCTTCATTTTAGCATTTAATTCAATTCCCAATCTCATTCGGGCCATGAAATTATCAAATAAGCACATTACATATGTGAAAACATGAATCATTTTTTACCCCGACCGGGTCTCGAATCTAGGACTTATGATTACTAAGTCAAGGCGCTACCACTACACCACAGAAGGTTAAAAGAAATCCAACCTTATAGCTTATATCTGCTATACTTAGGAATGAACGCATTCTAACTAAATGCCACTATGTTCATATTACAGATTCCCCAACCTCACTCGTGGCTTCATTTTAGCATTTAATTCAATTCCCAATCTCATTCGGGCCATGAAATTATCAAATAAGCACATTACATATGTGAAAACATGAATAATTTTTTTTTACCCCGACCGGGTCTCGAACCTAGGACTTATGATTACTAAGTCAAGGCGCTACCACTACACCACAGAAGGTTAAAAGGAATCCAACCTTATAGCTTATATCTGCTATACTTAGGAATGAACGCATTCTAACTAAATGCCACTATGTTCATATTACAGATTCCCCAACCTCACTCGTGGCTTCATTTTAGCATTTAATTCAATTCCCAATCTCATTCGGGCCATGAAATTATCAAATAAGCACATTACATATGTGAAAACATGAATCATTTTTTACCCCGACCGGGTCTCGAACCTAGGACTTATGATTACTAAGTCAAGGTGCTACCACTACACCACAGAAGGTTAAAAGGAATCCAACCTTATAGCTTATATCTGCTATACTTAGGAATGAACGCATTCTAACTGAATGCCACTATGTTCATATTACAGATTCCCCAACCTCACTCGTGGCTTCATTTTAGCATTTAAATTCAATTCCCAATCTCATTCGGGCCATGAAATTATCAAATAAGCACATTACATATGTGAAAACATGAATCATTTTTTACCCCGACCAGGTCTCGAACCTAGGACTTATGATTACTAAGTCAAGGCGCTACCAATACACCACAGAAGGTTAAAAGGAATCCAACCTTATAGCTTATATCTGCTATACTTAGGAATGAACGCATTCTAACTAAATGCCACTATGTTCATATTACAGATTCCCCAACCTCACTCGTGGCTTCATTTTAGCATTTAATTCAATTCCCAATCTCATTCGGGCCATGAAATTATCAAATAAGCACATTACATATGTGAAAACATGAATCATTTTTTACCCCGACCGGGTCTCGAACCTAGGACTTATGATTACTAAGTCAAGGCGCTACCACTACACCACAGAAGGTTAAAAGGAATCCAACCTTATAGCTTATATCTGCTATACTTAGGAATGAACGCATTCTAACTGAATGCCACTATGTTCATATTACAGATTCCCCAACCTCACTCGTGGCTTCATTTTAGCATTTAATTCAATTCCCAATCTCATTCGGGCCATGAAATTATCAAATAAGCACATTACATATGTGAAAACATGAATCATTTTTTACCCCGACCGGGTCTCGAATCTAGGACTTATGATTACTAAGTCAAGGCGCTACCACTACACCACAGAAGGTTAAAAGGAATCCAACCTTATAGCTTATATCTGCTATACTTAGGAATGAACGCATTCTAACTAAATGCCACTATGTTCAAATTGCAGATTCCCCAACCTCACTCGTGGCTTCATTTTAGCATTTAATTCAATTCCCAATCTCATTCGGGCCATGAAATTATCAAATAAGCACATTACATATGTGAAAACATGAATCATTTTTTTTTACCCCGACCGGGTCTCGAACCTAGGACTTATGATTACTAAGTCAAGGCGCTACCACTACACCACAGAAGGTTAAAAGGAATCCAACCTTATAGCTTATATCTGCTATACTTAGGAATGAACGCATTCTAACTGAATGCCACTATGTTCATATTACAGATTCCCCAACCTCACTCGTAGCTTCATTTTAGCATTTAATTCAATTCCCAATCTCATTCGGGCCATGAAATTATCAAATAAGCACATTACATATGTGAAAACATGAATCATTTTTTACCCCGACCGGGTCTCGAACCTAGGACTTATGATTACTAAGTCAAGGCGCTACCACTACACCACAGAAGGTTAAAAGGAATCCAACCTTATAGCTTATATCTGCTATACTTAGGAATGAACGCATTCTAACTGAATGCCACTATGTTCATATTACAGATTCCCCAACCTCACTCGTGGCTTCATTTTAGCATTTAAATTCAATTCCCAATCTCATTCGGGCCATGAAATTATCAAATAAGCACATTACATATGTGAAAACATGAATTATTTTTTACCCCGACCAGGTCTCGAACCTAGGACTTATGATTACTAAGTCAAGGCGCTACCACTACACCACAGAAGGTTAAAAGGAATCCAACCTTATAGCTTATATCTGCTATACTTAGGAATGAACGCATTCTAACTAAATGCCACTATGTTCATATTACAGATTCCCCAACCTCACTCGTGGCTTCATTTTAGCATTTAATTCAATTCCCAATCTCATTCGGGCCATGAAATTATCAAATAAGCACATTACATATGTGAAAACATGAATCATTTTTTACCCCGACCGGGTCTCGAACCTAGGACTTATGATTACTAAGTCAAGGTGCTACCACTACACCACAGAAGGTTAAAAGGAATCCAACCTTATAGCTTATATCTGCTATACTTAGGAATGAACGCATTCTAACTAAATGCCACTATGTTCATATTACAGATTCCCCAACCTCACTCGTGGCTTCATTTTAGCATTTAATTCAATTCCCAATCTCATTCGGGCCATGAAATTATCAAATAAGCACATTACATATGTGAAAACATGAATCATTTTTTACCCCGACCGGGTCTCGAACCTAGGACTTATGATTACTAAGTCAAGGTGCTACCACTACACCACAGAAGGTTAAAAGGAATCCAACCTTATAGCTTATATCTGCTATACTTAGGAATGAACGCATTCTAACTGAATGCCACTATGTTCATATTACAGATTCCCCAACCTCACTCGTGGCTTCATTTTAGCATTTAAATTCAATTCCCAATCTCATTCGGGCCATGAAATTATCAAATAAGCACATTACATATGTGAAAACATGAATCATTTTTTACCCCGACCAGGTCTCGAACCTAGGACTTATGATTACTAAGTCAAGGCGCTACCAATACACCACAGAAGGTTAAAAGGAATCCAACCTTATAGCTTATATCTGCTATACTTAGGAATGAACGCATTCTAACTAAATGCCACTATGTTCATATTACAGATTCCCCAACCTCACTCGTGGCTTCATTTTAGCATTTAATTCAATTCCCAATCTCATTCGGGCCATGAAATTATCAAATAAGCACATTACATATGTGAAAACATGAATCATTTTTTACCCCGACCGGGTCTCGAACCTAGGACTTATGATTACTAAGTCAAGGCGCTACCACTACACCACAGAAGGTTAAAAGGAATCCAACCTTATAGCTTATATCTGCTATACTTAGGAATGAACGCATTCTAACTGAATGCCACTATGTTCATATTACAGATTCCCCAACCTCACTCGTGGCTTCATTTTAGCATTTAATTCAATTCCCAATCTCATTCGGGCCATGAAATTATCAAATAAGCACATTACATATGTGAAAACATGAATCATTTTTTACCCCGACCGGGTCTCGAATCTAGGACTTATGATTACTAAGTCAAGGCGCTACCACTACACCACAGAAGGTTAAAAGGAATCCAACCTTATAGCTTATATCTGCTATACTTAGGAATGAACGCATTCTAACTAAATGCCACTATGTTCAAATTACAGATTCCCCAACCTCACTCGTGGCTTCATTTTAGCATTTAATTCAATTCCCAATCTCATTCGGGCCATGAAATTATCAAATAAGCACATTACATATGTGAAAACATGAATCATTTTTTTTTACCCCGACCGGGTCTCGAACCTAGGACTTATGATTACTAAGTCAAGGCGCTACCACTACACCACAGAAGGTTAAAAGGAATCCAACCTTATAGCTTATATCTGCTATACTTAGGAATGAACGCATTCTAACTGAATGCCACTATGTTCATATTACAGATTCCCCAACCTCACTCGTGGCTTCATTTTAGCATTTAATTCAATTCCCAATCTCATTCGGGCCATGAAATTATCAAATAAGCACATTACATATGTGAAAACATGAATCATTTTTTACCCCGACCGGGTCTCGAACCTAGGACTTATGATTACTAAGTCAAGGCGCTACCACTACACCACAGAAGGTTAAAAGGAATCCAACCTTATAGCTTATATCTGCTATACTTAGGAATGAACGCATTCTAACTGAATGCCACTATGTTCATATTACAGATTCCCCAACCTCACTCGTGGCTTCATTTTAGCATTTAAATTCAATTCCCAATCTCATTCGGGCCATGAAATTATCAAATAAGCACATTACATATGTGAAAACATGAATCATTTTTTACCCCGACCAGGTCTCGAACCTAGGACTTATGATTACTAAGTCAAGGCGCTACCACTACACCACAGAAGGTTAAAAGGAATCCAACCTTATAGCTTATATCTGCTATACTTAGGAATGAACGCATTCTAACTAAATGCCACTATGTTCATATTACAGATTCCCCAACCTCACTCGTGGCTTCATTTTAGCATTTAATTCAATTCCCAATCTCATTCGGGCCATGAAATTATCAAATAAGCACATTACATATGTGAAAACATGAATCATTTTTTACCCCGACCGGGTCTCGAACCTAGGACTTATGATTACTAAGTCAAGGCGCTACCACTACACCACAGAAGGTTAAAAGGAATCCAACCTTATAGCTTATATCTGCTATACTTAGGAATGAACGCATTCTAACTGAATGCCACTATGTTCATATTACAGATTCCCCAACCTCACTCGTGGCTTCATTTTAGCATTTAATTCAATTCCCAATCTCATTCGGGCCATGAAATTATCAAATAAGCACATTACATATGTGAAAACATGAATCATTTTTTACCCCGACCGGGTCTCGAATCTAGGACTTATGATTACTAAGTCAAGGCGCTACCACTACACCACAGAAGGTTAAAAGGAATCCAACCTTATAGCTTATATCTGCTATACTTAGGAATGAACGCATTCTAACTAAATGCCACTATGTTCAAATTACAGATTCCCCAACCTCACTCGTGGCTTCATTTTAGCATTTAATTCAATTCCCAATCTCATTCGGGCCATGAAATTATCAAATAAGCACATTACATATGTGAAAACATGAATAATTTTTTTTTACCCCGACCGGGTCTCGAACCTAGGACTTATGATTACTAAGTCAAGGCGCTACCACTACACCACAGAAGGTTAAAAGGAATCCAACCTTATAGCTTATATCTGCTATACTTAGGAATGAACGCATTCTAACTAAATGCCACTATGTTCATATTACAGATTCCCCAACCTCACTCGTGGCTTCATTTTAGCATTTAATTCAATTCCCAATCTCATTCGGGCCATGAAATTATCAAATAAGCACATTACATATGTGAAAACATGAATCATTTTTTACCCCGACCGGGTCTCGAACCTAGGACTTATGATTACTAAGTCAAGGTGCTACCACTACACCACAGAAGGTTAAAAGGAATCCAACCTTATAGCTTATATCTGCTATACTTAGGAATGAACGCATTCTAACTGAATGCCACTATGTTTATATTACAGATTCCCCAACCTCACTCGTGGCTTCATTTTAGCATTTAAATTCAATTCCCAATCTCATTCGGGCCATGAAATTATCAAATAAGCACATTACATATGTGAAAACATGAATCATTTTTTACCCCGACCAGGTCTCGAACCTAGGACTTATGATTACTAAGTCAAGGCGCTACCACTACACCACAGAAGGTTAAAAGGAATCCAACCTTATAGCTTATATCTGCTATACTTAGGAATGAACGCATTCTAACTGAATGCCACTATGTTCATATTACAGATTCCCCAACCTCACTCGTGGCTTCATTTTAGCATTTAATTCAATTCCCAATCTCATTCGGGCCATGAAATTATCAAATAAGCACATTACATATGTGAAAACATGAATCATTTTTTACCCCGACCTGGTCTCGAACCTAGGACTTATGATTACTAAGTCAAGGCGCTACCACTACACCACAGAAGGTTAAAAGTAATCCAACCTTATA
>JAXCGZ010018073.1:25000-27571 GCA_037179515.1 Halocaridina rubra | reverse complement strand
ATGGATAAAAACTTACTTAGAAGGAAGGGAACAGAGGGTTAGAGTAAGACACTCAGTGTCTGAATGGAGAAGAGTTAGTAGTGGAGTTCCACAGGGTTCAGTTTTAGGGCCACTTTTGTTCCTTGTATATGTAAATGACCTACCAGAGTCTGTAAATTCATTCATGAATATGTTTGCAGATGATGCAAAGATTGTGAAGAAAGTAAAAAACGAGAACAATGGTAGAGAACTTCAGGAGGATCTAAATAATCTGCATGAGTGGTCAGAAAAGTGGCTAATGAAATTCAATACCTCAAAATGTAAGGTAATGAGAATGGGTACAAGTGCAAGAAGGCCCAAGCTTGACTACTCGGTGGCTGGAGTACAACTTCAGGAGACAGAAAATGAGAGAGATCTAGGAGTAAACGTATTGGCAGATTTGTCTCCAGAAATACATATAAATGGCGTAGTAAGGGCAGCATATGCATTCTTATCAAATGTAAGGGTAGCCTTCAGGCACATGGACAAGGAAATGTTCAGAAATATTTATGTAACCTATGTGAGGCCAAAACTCGAATATGCAGCCCCCTTTTGGAATCCGCACTTGAAAAAGCACATAGCTAAGCTTGAAAAAGTTCAAAGACATGCCACGAAACTGGTGCCAGAAATACGCAATCTCGGTTATGATGAGAGGCTGAGGGAATTAGACTTGCCATCACTCGAAGCTAGAAGAGTAAGGGGGGATATGGTGACAGTCTTTAAATTCCTTCATGGTTATGATAGAGTGGATAGGGATCGATATTTCGATATGGCTGGCTCTAGAACTAGAGGTCACAGTTTGAAGCTTCGGAAAAAAACTTGTTTGCAGGATGTAAGGAAATACTTTTTCAGTGTAAGAGTAGTTGATAATTGGAATTCGCTAAGCGAGGAGGTAGTTAATGCTACCTCAATCCATAGTTTTAAGGACAGGTATGATAAGTATCACTAAGTGTAAAAATGGAACCGATCAGGAGACGGGAAGATACGAGCTTTGGGCTCTTTCCCGTAAACACAATTAGGTAATCAATTAGGTAATCACATGAACCATTTTCCCTTTATAAGGGAAATTGCTGAGTCAAGTCACATACTCTGACTTTTTGGGACAAAAATGTCACAAAACTAGAGTTTTGTTTTAGCAAAGTATGTTTAAACCCTGAGAAAGTTTTCCAAGCTTTACAGAAACTGTCAGATTTAACAGCTTATGAAAAAAGCTCAAGGTAACTTGAGAACAAAGCTTCATAACAGAGTTTACATGTGAAGTATAAACAGCGAAAGTACGCTAGATTGAAAGAAAGAAAATATTTTCAATGTTTCTAGCATCTTTTCACTAACGAAATGTTATATGCATCTTTACATGCGTCTATGAATGAATACACAAATGTATATGAAGAGATCGTATGTAAATAGTGTTTATATATATATATATATATATATATATATATATATATATATATATATATATATATATATATATATATATATATATATATATGTGTGTGTGTGTGTGTGTGTGTGTGTGTGTGTGTGTGTGTGTGTGTGTGTGTGTGTGTGTGTGTGTGTGTGTGTGTGTGTGTGTGTGTGTGTGTGTGTGTGTGTGTGTGTGTGTGTGTGTGTGTGTGTGTGAACATGTGAAGGTGAATAACCAATCAATTCATCAACTTTAATATAATAGCAACAACAGTATTGATAATAATATATATAGGAAGTTAGTGAAAACTTTAATAATGGAAATAGAATCCCACTGTAGAGTAATATGTGTTTAATAACTAATCACAAAACATCAAGCTTTCGCTTTTCACTAAAAGCATTATCAAGATCCTAAAGCACTTGCTTCTTGTAGAATTATATTCGTACTGCCCGCTGGTTTTAGTACCTAATGTGAAGAGAACGCAACAACATACTCAGTAATATACTCACTCAAAGAGCTCTGGTGGGAAAGCCCAAATTAGACAGTGATCTCCCTTTATAACTTGTGGCAGTTTGGTCACGCAGTCCAGGAAACAATAAAAACAACAACAGTAGATCAGCACTTGACTTACATACAACTTTCATTACTTTCATATTAAAAAAATAATGTGTCATAAATCTCTTTAACTGGCTGAGGAAAAATGAAGACACACCAGTGCCTGCATCAGTCGAAGGCTTAACAGGGCCACATACAACATGATGAGTGCCTGATCGGGGGCTGTGCGAGAGTAGGGGCTGAAGCCTCTCAAGGTCAATTACATAAGAACATAAGAACATAAGAATAGAGGACACTGCAACATGCCTACTGGCACACACGAGGCAGCTCCATTTTTTAATTGTATTTTCAGCATGTCTAACCTATTCTATTCTACTCTACTTATTTATTCTGTTTTTCTTTTTATGATTTTTCTAATAAGCACTAACCTATTCATACCCACCCTACCTCTGTCATATGTCTATCTAATCTACATTTGAAGGTGTCTAAGGTATTGGCATTTACTATCATACTAGGAAGCTTGTTCCATGCATCAGCTACTCTATTACCAAACCAATTTTTACCAATTTCCCTTCTGAACCTAAATTTAT
>JAXCGZ010018073.1:0-17500 GCA_037179515.1 Halocaridina rubra | reverse complement strand
GAAAGAATGAGGTGAAAAAGAAGGCAAAGCACTGAAGCCAGTTCATTTGCAAACTCCTTATGGAAACTTACAGGTATGCAATCGGGACCGGATGCCTTGTTCGTCTTTAGCGATCAAAGAACCTTATGAACTTTGCATGAAAAAAGGATAAGGGAGAGCATAGGCTTAGAGATGGGTAAAGCTTGAGGGAGAGGTGCGCCGGAAACGATTGTAGAAGAGTTGGCAGAAAAATGAGAGGCAAAGAGAGCGGCTTTGTCAGTGGGAGAGCAAGCTATAGAATAATCAGAACGAATTAGAGGGGGAAAGCTTGAGTTACAGAAACATTTGTCAGATGATTTAAGGTCATCAGCTTTCCTTCTTTTAAAGGAAGCCTTCAACCTTAGAATCTTAGCAGTACAGCGATTCCTAGCTACAATAAAGCAGAACGAGATAAATCAGGAGAGGCTTGATACTACTGGTGTGCCCTATCCCTGGCCTAAGTAGCTATGGAGCAGGCAGGGTTAAACCAAACAAACAAACAAACAAACAAACAAAAAAGGGGAGAAAAAGTCTTCATATAGGATGAGATGAGCGCCTCCATTCCCTAGATTATGATCACAGCATATTTTAGGGTTACCTGATCAGGGTTGTGGAACCGAGAGCAGTAGTCATCCTATTGGAAGTCAAGAGGAAGTTACGCAAATCTTCATGTTAGGTACGCTCAAAGTACCAAAAGCGGAGCTGAGTAGGACGGGTTGATGGAGGGGAAGCGAAAATGGAAGAGACTGAAATAACAGAGTGGTCAGATTAACCAAGAGGGGAAAGCACAGAATAAGAGTAGTTTGAAGGGTTAAAAGTAAGGAATTGGTCAAGAGTGTTGGTTGCATGTTCGTGTCGATTGGCAACACGAGTAGGATGTTTGATAATTTGCTCCAGATCGTGAGTAATAGAGAAATCAATGACTCACCTTCTCCCACATTAGTATGGGAAGAATTAAGCCACTCACTGTGGTGTGCACTGAAGTTTCCAATATAGAGAACTTCGGCATACGGATGAGAAGATAGTAAGGACTCATGGTAAGAGGACAGATATTGAAAGAACGACATAAAGTCAGTGGCGTTTGGAGAATAGTAGCAGAAGCAAAGGAATATAGTGGTAGTTGAGAGGTAGACTTTTAGCCAGATAACATCAAAGTCAGTAGACTCGAGGTCTATGAGCCTTGCAATAGGAGTGTTAGTATTGCAGTAGGCATAGACCCCACCTTTGGAACGAAAACGAGAATGCAGGTTATTGTGAGAGATTTAAAATGGGTCAGTGGAAGCATGGATAAACAGCTTGGTTTAAGAGAGAAGGAGGTTAGTGAGTGAGGTACCCAAGTGCTGTTCCACAGACGAAAGATTAGAGTTCAGGCCATGAATGTTAGAAAAATGAAGAGTGAAAGAAACATATCTATCAGGAGGTGCAAGGTTAAGGGCAAAACCATTACTACCACCAGGTGTGTCTACCACCACACCAGTAGTGAAGTCAACAAGATCCCAGGAGATTCTATGCAACCCTCAATGCCGGGTACTAAACAAAACAAACAAACAAACTTTATTTCCATTTCAATACAATGGGTATTCGTCAGCCAGAGCAAGCCCCAACCCCCCACTGTGGTGTCCAACCACAGCAGTTCCTGCCAGTAAACAGCTTAAACTCTCCGTCTTGGACGGGAACCGATCTTTCGACCTCGTGAATGCGAAACCAGCGCGTTACCACTGTACTAGCCAGCAAGCTGTGGACCTTCCATAAATATAGCAAAAATGAGCAAAATAAGAGCAAAAACAAACAGATGGGGAATGTTGTAGCTTGTCAAATGTAATGGGATAGCAAGAGATGTGTATCGAATACGACAGAATATTCGGTGTAGATGTAGGCATGAGGAATGAACCATCCTTAAGGAAGACTCAACCCGGAGCTGTCTGGACCAGTCCTAGTTGAATCCGTAATACCTTCAGCCATAGTATTTCAATGGGCGGCTGGTGCCATGGGCAACCCACTAAACATATGTAGGTATATTTTTATATATTGCTTCAAGATAACTCACTCTTGATGTTGAGGAAAAAATGAATATCAAACCTTAGCATAAGAAATAATGACATCATATTTGCTCCCCCATCTCCCCCCAATAAAGCACAATAGGAAGAACCTAAATTCAAGACTCTACAACACCTCCAAATACAGGAAACAACATTCAGAAAGCAACGTAACATTACAAAGAAAGTAC
Organism: Halocaridina rubra; assembly: GCA_037179515.1. Lineage (NCBI taxonomy): Eukaryota > Metazoa > Arthropoda > Malacostraca > Decapoda > Atyidae > Halocaridina > Halocaridina rubra. The sequence continues at coordinate 15,255 of JAXCGZ010018073.1, read as the reverse complement.
AAAAAAATACTGAACAGAAGTCGCATATATAAATAATTAGACAAAGCAGCAGATAAATCACTAAGTATATACATTCTTAAGTTCATAAACATATCCTATTATCTTGTAGTGAAAAGATATACAATTGCATGAAATAATTAAACCAAGTTATGAGTATATAAAATGAATATTTAATTCAAACATATTCACAGCCTAAGATGAGACAAGAAATATTGATATACATGATAATTGATAAAATATGCATATAAAAAAAAAGTAACTAATGATATCAAACTAAGCGCGTCAGCAGTTCATCTCGGCAGTTAAAATATCTGATTATCAATGTCAATGAACATTGGCCCGTCATTCCAGACATATATACATTTCAAAGTCTAGAAATCCAAGAAGATAAATTATTATTATTATTATTATTATTATTATTATTATTATTATTATTAGTTATTGTTATTATTGTTATTATTGTTATTATTATTATTATTGTTATTATTATTATTATTATTATTATTATTATTATTATTATTATTATTATTATTATTATTATTATTATTATTATTATTATTATTATTATTATTATTTTTTATTATTATTATTATTATTATTATTATTATTATTATTATTATTATTATTATTATTATTATTATTATTATTATTATTATTATTATTATTATTATTATTATTATTATTATTATTATTATTATTATTATTACTATTGTTACTATTATTATTATTATTATTATTATTATTATTATTATTATTATTATTATTATTATTATTAGTAGTAGTAGTAGTAGTAGTAGTAGTAGTAGTAGTAGTAGTTGTTGTTGTTGTTGTTGTTGATAATGTTGCAAGAGTGTGAGTACTAGCATCAGTGGTAGTAGTAGTACCAGAAGAAGCAATAGGAGTAATACAGTTATTTATGTGTATTTGCTTTTATTTCTGTAATTCAAAAGTGGGAGAGCTTCCATTTATTGCATACCTTCGACGAAACTTTAATACAACCCAAAACGCTAGCTGCATTAAACAAGCTTCCTTTTTCATTCATTCAAAATATACAGGCAATCAGAGGGTCCTTATCGTTATCATAAACTCCTGATAATAACCGTCTTCCTCAATTCAGGTAGGATGGAAATCCCCACCGTAACAGCTTCCTAAATGGGCAGCTATCCTCCTGCTTTCTGAGAAAGGTTTCCGAGGGCAAATTCATACTTCCTCTCTTCATTATGCTTTTCTATTAGTGTGTCACTTGAACTAGCAAGAAAATTGCGCCAACAGGCCCGGGTACCAAGAAACATTGATACGTAGAAGTTGAAGCCTCAGGACAGGGCAAGAATAAGAGAATGATATACAAAGGAAAAGGACAAAGTTGAAAGAATAATCAAATAATGAAAAACTGGAGATAATGCAGGATTTGGCCCTGAGACGACGATAGATCTGATTTTTGAAGGAAGTTAGGTCATAAAAACTTGGAAAGACAGAGGGAAGAAGAGACTTTTATAGTCTAGAAGTGGATGGGAAGAAGCAGTTGCTGCACCAACCAAAGTGCGAGCTATAAATCTACACACAGTACCTATGAGATAAGGCGAGTGTTACACGGCCTCGGCAGTGGGGGAGAGATGCAACTCGCCAACTCATCAGCGCAGCGATAAAAGTAGTAATGATAGAAAAAAGAAATAAATGACACCTTACGGCGAAGAGAAAGAGAAGTAAGACTGGAAGTAAGAGAAGGGTCATTTATGAGTCTAATTGCCTTAGATTCAACCCTATCAAAAATATAAGTATAAGAAGAAGCACCCAAAGATGTGCGAGCAGTAGTTTAAGCAGGGACAGATAAGACCTTCATCGATTCTTGAGAGCGACGAAGCAAGGCACGAATAGAACCAGATCAGCGCAGGAGGAGGGATTCGTGCCCCCTGAGGAGACATCTGGACCAATGGCAAAGGGGCGTAGCAAGCTGGGGTTTTGGGGGGGTATAGCCAGCTGGCCAGGAGCTACTCTCTGGGTGCCCCACCAGACTCGGGAGCTGAGAGTTAAAGAAAGAGTGATGCTAGACTGATTAAGATTAGCAAATGAAGTTTGTGAAGAGAGGGCAGAGGAAAAATGAAGGGTGGAATCGTTGACAATGACGTAGAGAAAAGAGGAGGATGGTGACTGGGGAAGATCGTTGATGAAGAGAGGGAGAAGAGTAGGTGAAAGATCAGAGCCCTGTGGAACACCGACAGGTAGCTGGGAATTACAAAGATGTTGAGCTGTCAACATTCACAGATATAACACGGCCGGAGGGAAAACTGGAAATCAGAAAACAGAGAGAAGGGGTAAAGCAATGAGAAGGAAGTTTGGCTAACAGAGCATTTAGCCAGACTCTGCCGAAAGCCTTAGAGATATCAAGGGCGACGACGAAGAATTCTTCATAGTTCTTCAGAGAAGCTGCCCATACACGCGTGAGATGGTAAAGGAAGTCACCAGTGGATCGTGCCTTGCAGAAGCCATTTTGGTGATCGGATCCAAGGGAATTAGATTCAAGATGTTTCTGGAAGTGAGTGTTGCAGAAAGGTTCGAATATTTTAGCAATAGAAGAGGTTAGGGCAATAGGTTGGTAGTTGGATGAAGTAGAGTGGTCACCCTTTTTAGGAATAGGGTGAACCAGAGTGTGTTTGCAAGATGAAGGAGAGATACTGTTTGAGAGAATGAGGCGAAGAAATACGGCAAGGCACGGGAGCCAGTTCATCTGCAAACTCCTCATGGAACCTCGCAGGGATCAATCTAGTCTGGATGCATTGTTCATCTTAGAGAGACGAAGAACCTAACTATCTCTGCGTGAAGTAAGAATAAGGGAGGGCATAAGGTTAGAGAGGGGTAAAATACGAGAAACAGGTGCGCCTAATTCGCTTAGAGAAGAGTTGGCAGAAAACTGAGAGCCTAAGAGATTGGCTCTGTCAGTGGGAGGGCAAGTTACAGAACCATCGAAACGAATGAGAGGGGTAAAGCTTGAGTTACAGGAGTTTTTTGAGAGGTTTTTGGCTAAGACCAGAAACATTTATAAGTGGGAGAGGAGTTAAGGTCACAACATTTCCTTTTAAAAAAAGGAAGTTTTAGACCTTCGAATCGGAGCAGTGCTGCGATTGCTAGCTGTAATAAAAGTAGAGTGAGTTAAATCAGATGAACAGACTTGGTAGTCATTCCATGGAAAGTCAAAGAGAAAGTTACGCAAATCATCACTTTGGGTACGCTCGAAGTGCCAAAAGAAACGCTGAGTAGGAGGAATTGATGGAGGGGGAGGGAAAGTGGAATAGACTGAGATCAAAGGATGGTTAGATTTACCAAATGGGAAAGTACAGAATATGAATAGATTGAAGGATTAGAAGTATAGAATTTCTTAAAAGTGTTAACTGCATGGTCGTGGCAATTGGGGACACGCTTAGGATGTTTGATAATCTGCTCCAGATCGTGAGTAACAGAGAAAGCAAGGGCTTCACTTCCTCCTACATCAGTGAGAGAAGAATGAAGCCATTCACTGTGGTGTACTTTGAAGTCTCCAATATAGAGAACTTTAGAATGTGGGTGAGAATATAGCAAGGACTCATGGCAAGAGGATAGATTATCATAGAAGGGTACAAAGTCAGTGGAGTTAGGCGAGCAGAAGCAGAATCAAAGAAGTATAGTGGTAGTAGAGAGAGAGAGAGAGAGTCTTCAGCCAAAGAACATCAAATTCAGGAGATTCAAGGTTCATGAGCCTTGCATGAATCTTACAGTAGGCATAGACCTCAACTTTGGAACGGGGACGAGAATACAGCTTAATGTGAAAGCTTTGAATGAGGTCAGGAGAAGCACGGCTAGACAGCTGGGTTTCAGAAAGAAGGAAGTTAGGGATGGATGTACCCAAGTGATGTTTCACAGACGAAAGATTAGAGTTCAGATCACATATGCTAGGAAAGTGAAGGGTGACAGAAGCAGATCAATTAGGAGGTCAAAGGTTATGGGCAGAACCATTACTACCACCATGCGTGTCTACCTTCGCGCCATTAGCGGAGTCAACAAAATCCCCACAGATTCTTATCACTCCTATATGATGGGTATTGGGGATCCATAAGATGTGGACCCTCCATAAAAATAACAAAACTGAGGAAAGAGAAAGCAAAATAGAAACATATATGGTAAGTATTGTGACTTGTCAAATGTAATGGGATAATAAGAGATGTATAACGAATACATCAGAATAGTCGGTGTAGAAATAGGAATAGGGAAAGAAACGTGCCTGAAGGAAGACTTAACCTGGAACTATTTTGTCCAGTCCTATTTAAGGCCGAATTACTAAAGTTGTAGTATTTAAATGGGTGGCTAGTGCCATAACAAACCTGCTAACCATGCGTGTATTCTATATTCATAAATGCATACATGCATATATACATACATGCATACATACATAAATACATATATATATATATATATATATATATATATATATATATATATATATATATATATATATATATATATATATATATATTTATATATATATATATATATTATATATATATATATATATATATATATATATATATATATATATATATATATATATATATATATATATATATTATTTCGAATCTTAGATATGAGCGTTTCTTTGCTCTGTCGCACTGTGAACATTGTTAGGAACCGATCCTTAAAAGTTTCCCACTGTTTTATCTTCGACCATTCGTCTCTGCCTACGGTCTCAGCCGCAAATCCGGTGCACCTTTGTACTACTTCTATATATATATATATATATATATATATATATATATATATATATATATATATATATATATATATATATATATATATATGTATATATATATATATATATATATATATATATATATATATATATATATATATATATATATATATATATATATATATATACGTGTATTGCACTTTATTGCCAAAAGTAAATAATGGTTTTAATATAAAGCTTTCTTCAGCAAGTGATTACAGTTATCTGCAAGAATATTTCAAAAAACTTTAGTTTCCTAAATCATATTGTGCAAGCTGAAACCAATTATATTGAGAAGCAGAGACTCAGAAAACATCGTTAGCAGTTTAACTAGTAAACCTCTGTCAGAAAATATTAAACATAATGGCAAAGAAACTCTTAAGATTAAAAAAAAAATTCAGACATGCAGGTAAGACTGAAAAACTGTAAATTTGAGAAACACGGATGGAGTTTCATTAGAGAAAATGGTGAAAAACACTAGCCAGCTCAAACCACTAGGACCATTAAACAGAGGGCTTGAAAGAGTCTGTGCGATGCAATATACTGCTTCTCGTAATTGCATTGTTTTGGATCCTGGATATAAATATGATTCTGAAGAACTCACTAATTTTGTAAACAGTGAATTGGCCTCGTTAGGGAAAATATGACTCTTACAAACTTCCTAGACATGATTTTTTTTAATAACCAAAAGAAAATAAAGAAATATCACTCGAAATGTTATATCCTAGTGGAATTCAGTTTGTATTATGTAAACACATATCTCTATTCCTTCACAAGAGCAAAACGTTCTTAAGCAGGAAAGTTCATATATACATATATAATTTTGAGTAGCTCTCTCTCTCTCTCTCTCTCTCTCTCTCTCTCTCTCTCTCTCTCTCTCTCTCTCTCTCTCTCTCTCTCTCTCTCTCTCTCTCTCTTTCTCTCTATCTTTCTCTCTCTCTTTCTCTCTCTCTTTCTCTCTCTCTTTATATATATATATATATATATATATATATATATATATATATATATATATATATATATATATATATATATATATATATATATATATATATATATATATATATATATATATATGTGTGTGTGTGATTACTTAATTGTTATTACCTAATTGTGTTTACGGGAAAGAGGCCAAAGCTCGTATCTCCCAGTCTCCTCATCGGTTCCATTTTATACTTAGTGATACTTATCATACCTGTCCTTAAAACCATGGATTGAGATAGCATTAACTACCTCCTTGCTTAGCGAATTCCAATTATCAACTACTCTTACACTGAAAAAGTATTTCCTTACATCCTGCAGAGAAGATTTCTTACGAAGCTTCAAACTATGACCTCTAGTTCTAGAGACAGCCATATCAAAATATCGATCCCTATCCACTCTATCATAACCATGAAGGAATTTAAAGACTGTCACCATATCCCCCCTCACTCTTCTAGCTTCGAGTGACGGTAAGTCTAATTCCCTCAGCCTCTCATCATAACTGAGATTGCGTATTTCTGGCACCAGTTTCGTGGCATGTCTTTGGACTTTTTCAAGCTTAGCTATGTGCTTTTTCAAGTGTGGATTCCAAAAGGGGGCTGCATATTGGAGTTTTGGCCTCACATAGGTTACATAAATATTTCTGAACATTTCCTTGTCCATGTGCCTGAATGCTACCCTTACATTTGATAAGAATGCATATGCTGCCCTTACTATGCCATTTATATGTATTTCTGGAGACAAATCTGCCAGTATGATTACTCCTAGATCTCTCTCATTTTCTGTCTCTTGAAGTTGTACTCCAGCCACCGAGTAGTCAAGCTTGGGCCTTCTTACACTTGTACCCATTCTCATTACCTTACATTTTGCAGTATTGAATTTCATTAGCCACTTTTCTGACCAATCATGCAGATTATTTATATCCTCCTGAAGTTCTCTAACATTGTTCTCGTTTTTTACTTTCTTCACAATCTTTGCATCATCTGCAAACATATTCATGAATGAATTTACAGACTCTGGTAGGTCATTTACATATACAAGGAACAAAAGTGGCCCTAAAACTGAACCCTGTGGAACTCCACTACTAACTATTCTCCATTCAGACACTGAGTGTCTTACTCTAACCCTCTGTTCCCTTCCTTCTAAGTAAGTTTTTATCCATTCCAAAACATTTCCACCTATTCTAGCGATTGATTGCAGCTTCCTAATAAGTCTCCCATGTGGAACAGTGTCAAACGCTTTCTGGAAGTCTAGGAATATGCAATCTGCCCAGCCCTCTCTTTCCTGTAAGATTTGGCTTACCTCATCATAGAATTCTAATAAGTTTGTTACTGTTGATCTACCTTCTCTGAAGCCATGTTGCCTCACTGACAAAAAGTTGAAGGATTCCAAGTGAAGAGAGACATGTTTCCTTAGTAGTTTCTCCATAACTTTGCAAACTATGCTGGTCAAGGAAACTGGTCTATAGTTCAGATCCGTATCCCTCCTTCCCTCTTTGAAGATAGGTATCACATTTGCTTGTTTCCAGCATCTTGGAATCTCCCCTGACTCCAGTGACTTTTTAAATATGATACTTAGTGCCACTGATATTTAGTTTACGCATTTTTTAAGCACATGAGGGGATATGCCATCAGGACCTGTAGCTTTATGAACATCTAAATCCATCAGTGCTTTGCATACCTCTGTGGCTGTAAGGTTGATGTTCTCTAATACCGGCCCTTGACCTTCTATCACTGCAATCTGAGGGGGTCGGGTATTTTCTACTGTAAATACTGACTGAAACTCCTTGTTCAGTTCTTTGCAGATCTCTTCATCCGTCTCAGTGATGCTTCCATCCGCTCTCTTTAGCCTTAAAACCTGTTCTTTTACCTTCAGCTTTCCTCTGATAAAGCTGTGGAAAAGCTTGGGATTTTCGTTAGCCTTCCTGGTGATGTCTCTCTCATAGTCTCTCTCTGCCTCTCTCCTTTTACTTAGGTAGTCATTTCTTGCTCTTTTGTAGGTTTGCCAGGCATTTATGTTTTTTCTCCTCCTATACCTTTTCCAGCATTTGTCTCTCCACTCCTTAGCTCTTTTACACCCATTATCGAACCATTTCTCTCTGGCATGAATTACACCTACTTTGGTGACAGGTATGCAGCAATCTACTATCTTCCTATATTTCTCACAAAAGATGTCATACATTTCTTGTACAGATTTGTTGTAAAATAAGGTTCTCCAGTCAAGAACTGCAAAAAGCTCATTCATTTTGATGTAATCTCCTTTCGGATAGTTCCTCCTCATGTCCTCAGTGCCTCTACTCTCAGGCAGAATATCTTCAATGATATACTCCATCAACAACACACAGTGGTCACTCTTTCCAATTGGTGGTTCATACTCAATTTTTTCAATATCCAATACATTATCTGTGAATACTAGATCAAGTAGTGATGGCTCATCCCCAACCCTGGCCCTCGTTGGTTCTATTACATGTTGGTGTAGGAAATTCCCTTGTACGCAATCTAGGAATCTTGCCCCGAATGAGTCCTCACCACTGTGTGGGTCAAGATTTATCCAATCTATCTCTTTATGATTAAAGTCTCCCATAATCAAAATCCTACATTTTTTTCCCGTGCCATGTTAACAACTGAGTTTATGACTTCAATAGTACCTATATGACTTTCCTCATAAACTTCAAGCCTATTCTGTTCCTTGGTGGGTTATATACAACAGTTATTATAATGCTCTCTGACCCAGTATTTATACGAGCAACAAGAAATTCCTTGAACTCACTTTCTATAGCCAAGTTTATTTCTTCAACTTGAATTCCTTTCACTTATGAGCAGTGCTATCCCTCCACCAGTCCTCTCAGATCTTTCAACCCTTAGTATTCTGAAGCCCTTAGGAAAAACTGTGACACTGTTTATGTCCTCACTCAACTTAGTCTCTGTAATTGCTACTATATCTGCCTTACTGTTGTGAATCCTATCTTTTAATTCTACTGCCTTACCAGCTAATCCATCAGCATTTGTGTATAACAATCTTAATGAGGCCCCATCCCCTGATCTTCTGTCATTATCTTCTTTATCTCCCCTTTGTCTGGGAGAACTCTGAAATGAAAATTTTTCTTCTCTTCATCATTTCTTTCCTCATTTAACCTTCTTGCCTCTTGCAACAAGTTTTTGATCTTTCCCATCTCTTCCTGTGTTCTGTATCGTCTAATGAACACTTCTTTGAATTCTTTAAGGTCTTTTAGACTTTTTTTTCTCAACAATATTTCCCTACATGTTTCCCCTCTCTCAAAGGTTACTTTTGTTGGTCTCGGCTTTCCTTCCCTCGAATATTTACCTAGTTGGTGTATGTTTACAATATCCTCAGGACCACAAACTACTCCAAGCTTTCTTATCAGGTCTATAACCCTAGCTTTATTTTCTTCAAGTCTCCCCTGCCATGTTGGCTCCTGGATTCGCTTATGCCTGAGATTACCACTGTCTTCTCCTTATCAAGTGCCTGTTTGATGAGTGGGTTTGCCCTTTCCATCACAACGTCTTTCATTTTTTCGATTACTGTCTCTTTATAGACAACTGTTTGCATGTTTTCCAGTGCCACCACCTTTACAGCCTCTTTTACTGCCACATTCCCCTTTAGTGCATCAGCAAAGGAAGTTTTCATGGCATCATTTTCCATATTCAGCTCCTGTAACTCTTTTCTGAACTGTTCAATGTTTTCCTTAATCTAGACATTCCAAGCAGCAATCTCGTCTCTCTCAGAAGAGAGCAGTGAACTAACATCTAATTCCTTTAGGTTGTCATTCAGCTGTTTGGTTTTATCTTCTTGTTTAGAAATTCTAGTTTCTAGTTGACTCTTTTCCCCTTCCAGCTTCTTTATTCTTTTTTCTAGTTCCTTTCTCTCCTGCCCTTGTGCTTTACTTGCTTCCTCCAAAGATCTTATTTCCTCTCTGAGTGCTTCATTCTCTTTCATTTCTCCATCCATATTCCGAATTTTTTCATCAAGGCTTACAACCATTGCCTCTAAATTCTTGATTTTCTGTTTAAGTCTCCTAAAGGCTACCCCTCCTACCGACCCATGGGTGGGAGAGGTTTGGGACAGAGATGGCCTCATTTTTATGTTCTCCCTCTCACAGAATATAGAAAGAAGAAGAGAAAGAGAAGAAAAAGAGAAAAACTTATTTATGCTTCACACAGAATTTTTATATCTCCATATAAATGCTATTTAGTGACTCAATTTATCTCTTTTCTGGTAACACACATCTTAACTTAAAAAGTTGACTATGGTAATTTAAGGATAAAAAGAAAAAGAAAAAAAATGCAACTTAACAAGAGTCAAACCTGAAGGAAAATTCGAATTTGTGTCTGAGGAGGCACCCACCTGTTTCAGCTATATATTCTTCCTAATTGATAAACTCACTTGCTAACCAAGATATGTTATCACAGGATTAGACTTTACATTTAACTCAATATATATACAAAATAAAAAAAATAGTAAAAGAGAAAGCTAAAAGAAAAGAAAAAAATGAAGAAAATAAGACAGCTGTACTACTTGGTAACTTATCTCAGTACTGTTGACAGGTGGATATTTGGTATCTATTTAGTTATTCAATTATTTCGTGTATCAAACTAACTAACAAGTTAATATAAATGGGAAGGATACTGATTTTAACAAAATATGGAACCACAGGATCAGGTAAATGGCTTAAGAGCTTTCCAAAGTTTACACAAAAAATTAGGTAATGTGATGTGATGGCTTCACCTCTGGCAACTCTTCTAAATTTCCTTCAAGGCAGAACAGGACAGCAGCTTCTCTCTCCCCTCACGAAAATGTTCTCAATTTTTTTCCTTTAATATTTTGGACAGTCTCGTCATACAACAAATATAAGTTTTGTACTCACAATATTCTGCAGTATTTCAGATTTAGGGAAATTATGGTAAAGTTTGCCACTATGCACTTAGTCACTCAAAAACACAAGGAAATATTTAAGAGATACTGGTATGTGTGTAATGTGTGTGCGTGCGATGTGTGAATGTGTGTGTGTGTGTGTGTGCATATATGTGTGCGTGTGTGCAGGTGTCTGCTTGTTAATGTGTGTTTAGCATACTATTGTTTATCGATATGGCAAATAATCATACACAAGGTCATGAAGATAAACGAAAGTGTTACAGATATCTAACATTATATATACATGATCCCTGGTGATGGGGGAGGGAAAATTCCAACACTTGTATTCCCTGCCCTTCGTAAGGCTACGGCCACACCAGACGCGACGAGCGGGGAGGCTTTAGCAGGAAGTGATAACGCGACATGATGAAACTCATTAAATTATACGTGGGTGGCTACACAGGATGAGCGGGGAGGTATGTCGGTACCCTTACCCTCCTCGCTTGACACTACGCGATATAGTATGTTCCAAAATACGTGCACTGCCTAGCAACATCCCTAGCTATTTTCATCATTTCCAACATGTCAACTAAACAAATTATTGGAGACGTTGATGCTTCCTATTTGGACAGGCATCGCGATGACGCTGATCTCGCCGCTCATCGCTCCATGCTACCTCCCTGCTCGTCGCGTCTAGTGTGGCCGAAGCCTAAGCCGGTTGAAAGAGATATGGGTACGAAGGACTGGCAAGTCCGTCCTACTGGATATATTTCCGTTCTATAAAACAGATGCCAACACTTTACAGACAGGATGAGGTTAGACATAACACGAGGAGGCTAATCTTCATTCTCTATTACAACTTTTGCCACCCCTGCAAACTACAGTGGGACAAGAGGTTATGTTACAAATATTTTAAAACTCGGCATGGATCTGAACATGCTGTTGGGGCAAAAGAGCATGGGAGACGTAAATCAGATCATACAAACCCCGCAATATTATTCCTTTAAAACACAGTTCTGGGGGTTGAGGGATGTGGAAATAGCCAAATGCAATAATGAAGCACAGACAATTACAACCTAACCTATATTAGCCCATCCCCAAAAACTAGTGAACTACCACCATGCAATTATAACAATCTTACCTATCCCAAGTACCAAAGAAGTAGTTACCGTGGCAAAGTGGTAGCTTCTGCGACTTTGAGGCATCAGGTCAAGGGTTTGCACTCCGCCACGGTCTGAGGTTAGCAAGGGCATGCACTCAGGGTGACGATTATATCTGCCAAAACAAGTCCTTTGCAAGAAGGTAATCATCATAGCCCTTGATAGAACAGGGAGTCCGTGACGTAAAACCAAGTCAATCATCCCAAGTACCAAAGAAGTACCAACATCCAGTCACAGACTAAACATATCTAATATCCAATCACAAACTAAACATACCTAACATCCAGTCACAGACTAAACATACCTAACATGCAGTCACAAACTAAACAAACCTCAGGTATTAGAGAGCCATCAGCATCCAATAACAAACCTAATGTAACCTAACCAGTTGTAAAACTGCAATAACAGAATAAAATATTAAAATCGAGTACTATAATGAGTGTGCAGGTACCAAATACAGTTTGAATAATAGACAATATCAACTAAAAATAATAAAAAATATGACAAGAAAAGACACGAATATATGACCGCTGAAGGTATTTTGACTCCATGAAAACAATAAAGCCAAAAATGTTTTCATAACTGAATAAAAGAGAGAAAAGCAAGAAATAAGATAATAATAATTAGGAATAACAAAACAAAAGAAATTTTTTCTCCAAAAGGTAGCAAACCACTGCAGGAGAGAAAAAATGAAACACCAAAAGAGCCCAATGAAAAAAAAAAATACGACTTCAAAGAAATTAATACCTTCCTCCAAAATCCAATCAAATACCAAATTTCCACAGGTGTCACAAGCCTACAAGAAGCGATGTGTGATGTGTTTTAGACATATTCTATAAACATATATTATATTCACCAATCACATATCATCAACATATAATTTACCTATCAATATATAGTTCGTGAAATTACATGATTTTTCTCAAAGAGATTTCATTATAAGACAACAGCCTATTAATACACATCTCACAAAATTATATCCTCCTTCTCTTTTATATATAATCAGTTGATGTTCTCATACATATTTTATGAAGAAATCACATATATTTTCTTATTTAATGCATCAACCATTACGTTATTGAGCTGAAAGTAAGGCTTTGAAGGCGTAAGTAAGAATGATTCCTTGACCAGAGGAGTTTTTCATCCTGGAGTAAGAAGAAAAGGACCTCATCATGGGAAATCATCCACGAAATAACAGAGAATATATACCTCTTTGGACGTAATTCTCAAGAGAAGAGTACTTAGAGTGTATACACTTTGAAGGCTTGAACATTATTAAGCCTTTTTGAATATAACAGGCTGCCTAAAAGTAGGCGTAAGAATGTAACTTATGGAAATGCAAGGATATATATATACATATATATATATATATATATATATATATATATATATATATATATATATATATATATATATTGTGTGTGTGTGTGTGTGTGTGTGTGTGTGTGTGTGTGTGTGTGTGTGTGTGTGTGTGTGTGTGTGTGTGTATGAAAAAAGAGAGTGAATATAAACCTTGCATCGAGGAATTTCAAATACATGGTTGGAGGAATTTAAATTCTCTGGAGAGAGAGAGAGAGAGAGAGAGAGAGAGAGAGAGAGAGAGAGAGAGAGAGAGAGAGAGAGAGAGAGAGAGAGAGAGAGAGAGAGAGAGAGAGAGAGAGAGAGAGAGAGAGAGGTACTATTTCAATTGTTGTAATGTGAGAAGCAACCGGAACGTCTTAATGTAGTCGATATAATGTGTGAATGCTTAGTTCGTTTTCAACTGTCTTTTACGCATAAAAAAATATCTAACCAGTCATAAAGCTTCTCTTAAATATGAAACTAATTAGATTTTATATCTTACAGTGAAAGCTCTCACACCAAGTAAACAAGTAAAATAGATGTGGTCCTCACGGGAAGATCATACAAATAAGCGAATTTACATGCAGTACCGGATAAACAATAAAAAAATAACTTTTTATTTAAAATATGGAGAGTGAATGAATATTAAACATGCATCTCTCCTTAATCCAGAACTTATTAAATAAATAAGTAAATGCAAATATATAGATTTTTTGCATCGTTTTAGGTGTAACAGATACTAGCCAGTCGAAGAGGGGAGAACTCAAACATGTGGAAGCTATAGGATTAAGGTTGGATTCACTTTTTAACACCCTGCGGTGGGATCGAATCCTAAGTATTCTCATACCAACGTACACAGTACATCACTTAGCTAAGGTGACCTCCAAATGAAAATATATATCGATATATCAATATAAAGCAAATAAAATAAAATAAATAGATAATAGATATATGAATATATATATAAGCTAATTATCAACTAGGGAATTAAAGATGAAAAACTAATAAAAAAAAAGAATTAGATAATGAGAGAAGTAAAGAATTATATAAGCAAATAAATTACACTAATTATATAAAGCATTAGGTCCAATATGACAAGATGGAATAATAACAATTCATAAGGTCAAATACACTAGGAGAAATCTATATGTATCTATATATATATATATATATATATATATATATATATATATATATATATATATATATATATATATATATATATATATATATATATATATATACAATTATCACAACAACAAAATATATTCACAGGAGCATCTCAAATTCTCCCCTTGATATCAGGGTCAATAGCAAGATGAAATTATATCCTTTAAGACGATTGGAAGAGCAATGGTCAAATGACTGACTCCCTCTCAAGCGAGTCCTTTTTTTTTTTTTTTTATCTTCAGGAACGAGGGAAAAGGAGATTATATCATGCTTTGATGTGAGGACCAGAGAACACAGATTTTACAACAAGACCCTCTGTGTCAGATTCATTTGGCAGGTGAACCCTTCAATAATTGGGGTTGTAGTTTTTCACCAGCCTGCTGAAGGTTGACGTTTGACTTGTCCAGTGCTTTGTAGTCGGAGGCCTTTCTTGAAAGAAGTCTTGTCCACCCAACAGGATTTAGTACTGCCAACGAAATTAGATGGTTTGCTCCTATAGAGGACGGAGGTTGAATTTAGATCCCTGTAATTGAATAGCTCATAAACAAACATGTGACGTCAGCTTTTGTTTATATATATATATATATATATATATATATATATATATATATATATATATATATATATATATATATATATATATATATATATATATATATATATATATATATATATATTCACCTTTATTCTTTTTTCCTTATAGTTGCAGAAGAGGAACCGATATATGACCAGCGAAAACTGCCATGTACTAAGTATAAAAATGGAAGATTAAGTATTAATTATATCAATAATGTAGAGCAAAGAGAGATAAATATAGACGGATAGATATATAAATAAAATATAGGCAGACAGAGAAATTTAACTAAGTTTTCACATTTTGATTTATCATATAGGAATCACCGAGCTTAGCAGTGAAGAGGGTGCAAGGCTTAAACCTTTAAAACGGCGCTCCAGAAGATTAAAAAAGAAAGTCGC
>JAXCGZ010018072.1:0-27606 GCA_037179515.1 Halocaridina rubra | reverse complement strand
GAAAGGAAAAGGAGAAGTGGCATCTGGTGATGTAACGGGTAGGGTGTCTGGGGTTGAAAGGGGGAGAGCGAGAGAAGGTGTGGCATTATTGCTGAGTGAATGGATGGTAAATCAAGTAGTGGAATGGAAAGAAGTGTCATCTAAGCTGATGTGGGTGAGGGCTAGGATAGGAAGGGAATGTTGGGCTTTTCTTAGTGCGTATGGGCCAGGATGTGAGAGAAGTGAGGAAGAGCGGATGAATTCTGGAATGAGTTAACTAGATGTGTGGATGGTCTGAATAGAAGGAACTATGTAGTTGTGTTGGGTGACTTGAATGCCAGAGTGGGTGATGGAGAGATAGAAGGTGTTGTAGGAAAGTATGGGGTACCAGGTGGGAATGAGAGTGGCGAGAGACTGTTAGATATGTGTGTGGAGCAAGAGTTGGTGATAGGTAATAGTTTATTTAAGAAGAAGTTAATAAATAAGTATACATGGATGAGAGTGGCAAATGGAAGAGTGAAAGAAAGAGCATTGATGGATTATGTGTTGGTAGCAAAGAGCATGGTTGGTAGAGTGAAAGATGTACATGCATTCAGGGGTGTGGCTGCTGGGATGTCTGATCATCTTTTGGTTGAAGCAAAAGTGGTAGTAGCAAAAGAGTGGAGAAATAGTGTGGGGGGATGTAGAAGGGAAATAGTGAAGGTGGAAGAGTTGAAAAAGCCAGAGAAGAGACAGGAATATCAGGACAGGTTGAGAGTGGCATATGACAGGGTGAAAGAAAGAGAAGTTGGGGAGTTAGGGGAGGAATGGGGGTTGATGAAAGAATGTTTTGTGGGACATGCAAGTGATGTGTGTGGAAAGAGGTTTGTTGGAGGTGGCATGAGGAGGGGCAGCGAGTGGTGGAATGAAGGGGTGAAAATGAAGGTGGAAGAGAAAAAGAGGGCTTTTGAGGAATGGCTGCAGTGTAAAAGTAGGGAGAAGTATGAGAGATATAGGGAGAAAAGTGTGGAAACCAAGTGGAAGGTAGAGGAAGAGAAGAGGTTGGCAAATGTTAGGTGGGGACAGGATTTTAGTAGGTCATATGAGGAGAATAAAAAGAAGTTTTGGAAAGAAGTGAAGAGAGAAAGGAAGGGTGGATCGAGGATGGAAGAGACAGTGAAAGATGTGAATGGACAGATGTTAAGAGGGAACGATGCAAGGAAAAGATGGGCAGAATATTTAGAGTGCTTGCTGAATGTTGAGGAAGATAGAGAGGCAGCTATAGTTGCAGTGGGAGGGGTTCAAGGGCCAGTAATGGGAGATGAAAATGAGAGAGTTTACAAGAGAGGAGGTGAAAAGGGCATTGTATGAAGCGAAAGCAGGTAAAGCACCTGTAATGGATGGTGTGAGAGCGGAGATGTTGAAAGAAGGGGGTGTGACTGCATTGGAATGGTTAGTGAGAGTGTTTAATATATGCTTTAAGTTGTCATTGGTGCCAGTGGAATGGGTGATTGCCTGTATAGTGCCCCTATACAAAGGTAAGGGAGATATGTATGAATGCAGTAATTTTAGGGGTATAAGTTTGTTGAGTGTGGTAGGAAAAGTGTATGGTAAGATACTGGTTAATAGGATTAGGGATACGACAGAATATGTGATCGCGGAAGTGCAGAGTGGTTTTATGAGAGGTAGAGGTTGTATAGATCAGATTTTTATAGTTAGGCAGTTATGTGAGCAATATTTAGCAAAGGGTAAGGATGTGTATTTTGCATTTTTGGATCTGGAGAAAGCATATGATAGAGTTGATAGAGAGGCTATGTGGAATGTTTTGAGATTATATGGAGTTAATGGTAAATTGTTGCATGCAGTGAAGAGTTTGTATGAGGGCAGTAGAGCTTATGTTAGGGTAGGGAATGAAGTGAGTGAGTGGTTTCCAGTGAGTGTGGGACTGAGACAGGGATGTGTGATGTCACCATGGCTGTTCAATTTGTATATTGATGGAGTTGTAAGAGAGGTGAATGAGCGAGTGCATGGTCGAGGTTTGAGAATGGTAGATGGGGATGATAACGAGTGGGAGCTGAATCAGTTGCTGTTTGCAGATGATACTGTGGTGGTGGCAGATTCAGAGGAAAAGCTGTGTCAGTTAGTGTCAGAATTTGGAATGGTGTGTGAGAGAAGGAAGTTGTGAGTGAATGTGGGAAAGAGTAAAGTTATGAGGTGTACAAGAATGAGGATGGCGCTGGATTGAATGTTATGTTGAATGGAGAGACACTTGAGGAGGTTAATCAGTTTAAGTATTTAGGCTCGGTTATAGCTGCAAATGGTGGAGTGGAAGCAGATGTGTGTCACAGAGTGAATGAAGGATGTAAAGTGTTGGGTGCATTGAAAGGAGTGATGAAAAATAGAGGGTTGGAAATGAATGTTAAGAAAGTTTTGTATGAGAAAGTGGTTGTGCCAACTGTGATGTATGGATCAGAGTTATGGGGTATGAAAGTAAGTGAGAGACGGAAACTGAATGTGTTTGAGATGAAATGCCTGAGGAGTATGATTGGTGTATCTCGATTGGATAGGGTTAGGAATGAAGTGGTGAGAGCAAGAACGGGTGTGAGGAGAGAAATTGCAGCCAGAGTAGATATGAATGTTCTGAGATGGTTTGGCCATGTGGAAAGGATGGATGATGAAAGGCTGCTGAAAAAGGTGATGAATGCGAGAGCTGATGGGAGAAATACTAGAGGGAGACCTAGGTTTGGATGGATGGATGGAGTAAGGAGAGCCCTGAATGATAGGAGGATGGATGTGAGGGAAGCAAGCGAGCGTGCTAGGAATAGGGATGAGTGGCGAGCGATTGTGACGCAGCTCTGATGGGCATCTGCTGTTACCACGGGGCTGCATCTTACAGAGGTAGCCCTGTGGTAGGGGCAGTAGGAGGAGTTGGCACTTGTGAAGCGAAAGAGGTTGTGGAAGAGCCGGGAGGATGGGCTGTGGCACTCCAGCAGTGCCATCTGAACGGTCGCTAGCTCCCTCGTCATTGCCCATAGAGCAAAGTAATCCCCCTATTTGTTTTCCTTTCTTGATGTCGGCTACCCCCCAATTAAAGGGGGAAACAGCCAAGGTAGATAGATAGGATAGATTATCAATAAAATGCCTTTAAAGCTACATTTGGAGTGGTAAGGCCTGACAACAAAAAGGTTGTCAGGCTTTACACTCTCACAAGTTGGCTGGAACTAGCACATCACACTACCACTTCCATTGTAATTCATGTTGCATTGGTAAAAACGTGTACATACTGCGACATATTGATCTAGTAATTGCTGTGTGTGTTCTAAGCACTTGTAAAACGAGCTTCCATGGAAGTATAAGAGTATGATCCGGTTGTATGTCACGAACCCCCTTTTCTATTAAGGGGTAGGACAGTACCTTCTTTCAAAGGACTTTGGTTTTGGCAAGCATAACTGTTACCCTGAGTGAATGCTCTTTCTAACCTCAGAGCAGGGCAGGTCTCAAACCAACGACCTAACGAAGCAGTGTCAGGCAAATTACCAACTTGGCAGTGGGAACCACAATGGGTGTATGAGAGGATATTGACTAAAAATTCAACTCCAACAGTTAGAGGTTGCAGAAGAAAATACGGACACTAGAAGGTGACATTTATTAACGTCATACAGACTATCCACAAAATTAGATTAGTAACAGTATAAGTCTGGCTGCCAATTCATTTAAAGAGAAGTTGCGTATTCCATATTTCACACTTGAATTTCAAATTAATGGAAAAAGAACATTGATAGAGATAAACTAAATGATATTTGTGAGCAACAAAAGTTTCAAAATTATATCAACAATGTATAGAATGACTTAGAATGCATTCCTCATGCTTGTTTCCTTGAATACCTTCAGAGTAAACCAGCTTTGGCCAAAGGCCACACTCGAACTACTTCAAGATGTACATGCAGATGTATTTTCTTAGTCTAAGTTATGCTTCCTAGGAACATTGATAAATTACTATGGCTTGACAAAGAATAATGGGTAATGAACAAATGGCTAAAGGGTTAACAACAGATACAGAAAAAAAGGAGAGAATTTCGATATTATATGATACTATATTATGTCATAATGGAATATAGGTGCGAATAAATTCAAGTTGTACTGTAAACAGCTGCCTTGATATCAATGGTACTTTATCATTAAAAAAAAGTGGTCAACAGCAGAGATCAAAAGTCCAAAGAAATTTTATTTACATATATAGTCACTTCATATATATATATATATATATATATATATATATATATATATATATATATATAAAAAAAAAAAAAAAAAATGATCTGCTATTTGGAGGGAAATTATCTATTCCCAATTAAAGACTGTCTTTTGCAAATAAATATTGTAAAAGCTAAAGTAAAAAATATAATATTGATGAAAAATGTGGTAAACTCATCTAGTCTTAGGAAAACATGATATATTACAGAAACTTTCATTTGTGTCTGTTGAAATAAAAATAATGCTATTTTAATTTTATCCTCTGAAATTAAAATACAGTACAAAAGAATAGGTCTGTGACATACTTGCAGCCTATATTAAACTCTCGTTAAAAAACAAAAAAATGAAGGGTAAGCAATGGTAACAGATGAAGATTTGAATTATTTCTTCTGTAACAATATAATATACCACTAAAAATATTTAAAACTACAAACAATACTGGTTGTCTTGTTTTCTCCATCTAGCCTATTATTTAATGAACCACATGGATTAGATACTTATTATCTGCAAGTATATAAGCAGAAAAACAGTGCCCTTACTTCTAGAACTCTGATGGTAAAAGAATATGAGGCATTTCTGCGAATTTTGGGGAGGCCGGGGGCTTCAAAGTAAAGTCAGTTTCCATATTAGAATCAGTTCTACTCTGGAGAAAAAAAAAAAGAGAAAAACAAATGTAAATATTATGAGTAAATAACTATTCATTTACAACTTTAACATAAATACTTACTATAAACACTTCATATCAAAGGTGTGTAGTATAACAGCATAATTATATTGTTTCACACTGATGTTAATATAGATAATACACACTAAATAGCTATAAAGAACTGTTTAGTGTATGATAACAATTAACTTTCAAATTCATGTTAACAATTAATGTAAATATTCACTGGAGTGGATAATCTTAATTGACAGCTATGGATAAACAAAATAAAAGCGGCCTGTGTGGAGATTTGTAGCTCGAGGATTCATCAGTGAAATGACCGCTTCTTCCCATCCACCTCCTGACTCTGGAACTCTTTTCCTCCTTCTGTCTTTCGTAATTCTTATAACCCATCTTCCATAAAAAAATTTGGATCTATCATCATCTAAGGGTTTAATCCTGCCATATCTCTAGGTCCTTAATATATCGGCTATTGTTTCAACCTGTCCCCTTCTTATTATGTATCATTCACTTATTTTTACCTTATCCTGAACCTTCTACTTTTTCTTGGTCTTAATGTTTTCTTCATGCTCGGGCCTGATGAGGGAAATTTTCTTGCCTGTCACAGCGTCACAATATATATTTATATACAGTCAAACCTCCACATATGAATGCATCCAACTATGAACAAATTGACCTACGACAACAATTTGCAAAGACATTTTAAATTGACATCCAAACAAATCTAGAGGTACAAACGCACATCTGCACGCATATCCGCCCGGATGACCATGTGTTTGCTCTCAGTTCTGCATTGGTGCATGCACTGTGTAGATCATTCGTTGTTCTTTCATTGTAGACTTTCTGATTTTTTGCTTTACATTAAATTAGCCCTCATTATGGCTCCCAAGGAAGTAAAAAGTGTCAGTGATAGTGATGTTAAAAAGCCTAAACGTATTACTGTGGAAACGAAGAAAGAAATAACAGCTTAACATGAGACCTGTGTTCATGTTTCTGATCTCGCCAAGCAGTATGACATGGCAAAATCAACCATAACGAAGCATAGGTCTCAATTATTGGAAGAGGTAGAAAAATTAATGTTAATTTGGATAAATGAAAATGAGCTTGCTGGAAATAGTGTTAACGAGGCTATAATATGCGAAGGCTTACAGTTACATCGTGATTCAGTAGCGACAACTTCGAGTGCTAGTGGTGCAAAAATTGACGAATTTAAAGCAAGTAGAGGCTAGTTTGAAAAATTTCACTGATGAACTGGAATTCATAGTGTTGTTAAGCTAGTTCGGACCAAAAGGCAGCAGATTTGCTAAATTTATAGAAAGCGAAGGTTAAGTCTCTCAGCAAGTTTTTAGCCATGATGAAACATGACAGTTTTGGAAAATAATGCCTAGAAGGCCCTACATAACCCAAGAGGAGATGGCACTGCCTGGCCACAAACTAATGAAGGATAGGCTCACACTTTTATTGTGCGCTAATGCAAGTGGGGATTGCAAGATTAAGCCTCAAATAGTCTACCACTCTGAAAATCTGCAATAATGTGTTTAAGGCTAAAGTTCCGGTAATGTGGAGGTCGAATAGTAAAGCTTGGGTAACACGTATCCTTTTCATAGAAATTTTTGCGCCAGTTGTCAAAAAATATCTTGAGAAATAAGGTTGGCCCCTTAAGTGTCTTATATATATAAATCCAACCCACGAACAAACCATCCCAGGAACAGGATTTGAGAACGGATTAAATTCGTGGGATGGGGTCACCACTGTGTATATATATATATATATATATATATATATATATATATATATATATATATATATATATATATATATATATATATATATATATATATCCCTCCTTTATCGCTGGGGTTCGGTTCCGGGACCAGCCGCAATAGGTGACTTTCCGTGCGAAGTAGGATCACCCTATATACACCTTGTTCCTTTTATGCGCGATTTTTTTTATCCGCGAAATTGCAATAACGCCCCCAAAATATAATAGTAAAAAATTAGAATTTCGCGAAAAAAAAAAAAAAAAAATAATAACAATAATAATAATTAGTAAATAAGCGCCCACGGACGCTTCTTCCACGTGTACAAAGAGGATTACGATAAGAAAAGATCATCATCATTATAGATTATATATACACCCACCCTACCTCTGTCATATGTCTATCTACTCTACATTTGAAGGTGTCTAAGGTATTGGCATTTATTATCCTACTAGGAATACTCTACGGTATTACCAAGCCAATTTTCACCAATTTCCCTTCTGAACCTAAATTTATCAAGCTTAAATCCATTACCCATTACGAGTTCTGGTTTGATCATGAATTTTTAAAACTTTATTAATATCACCCTTGTTAATCCCTTTAAACCATTTATACACCTCAATAATATCCCCCCTAACTCTGCACCTCTCTAGAGAATGTAGATTAAGTTTTTTTAATCTGTCATATGGTAATTTAGGCATTGCATAATTAAATTTTTTTTTCGGTATTTAGTCTTGCTTTGGTTATTTATAATTTTTATTTTATCTGTTTACATTTGCAGATAGTGGTTCGTTCTCTTGCATCCTCCTCCTCTTCTACCGCATAAGTTACTTGCTCACGGCCACCATGCATGTCCCAGTGTACTGTATGACTGTTGCCCACTGCATAATAGAGTACAGTACAGTAATGTATGATAATTTCTAGCTGTAAAGTGAATATGAATATCTTTTGTATACTCTTAAAAATAGATACAGGGCTTTCTGCTTTGCTATGTAGTAATAAAATATGTTTTTTACTTATCTTATATCTTTGGCATGGTGTGTCTATGTAAGGTTTGGAACGTATCTATGCCCTTTATCATTGCTTCCTATGGAAATTGACTTGTTTTTCACGCGATTTTCCATTTACCTGACACTTCTGAGAACCTATCTAGGCGTTATTCTGAGAACTAGGTGTACATAGGTATTTTACATTTATTTTTACCTTTACTGTATAAACCTCCCCGCACTGTTAAAAAACCACCCTTTACTTTATTAATAACAGCGTACAAGCGTAAATTTATATGAAAGTGATGGGCCGTGAATGAGGTGATGATGACGTTACATACTCATATACATAGATATTTTACATTTATTTTTACCTTCACTGTATAAACCCTCCCTGCACTGTTAAAAAACCACCCTTTACTTTATAAATAAGCATGCAAGCATAAATTTATATGAACGTGATAGGTAAACTTACCGTGAATGAGGTGATGATGACGTGTATAGACTCCAGAGATAATTATTCCGCATCCAATGACAGCTTTACGGCTGCTTTCTGCGAGAGAAGAACATGGTAATGGGGAGTTGCTGTCGCTGTTTCTTTTTTTGTTAGAAGATGGTCTGGTAAGGAATCATGGCATCGTCGAGAAGATTGCAGAAGGTCACCGAAAGAACCACATTACTGTCATGTTCTTGCGAGAGTTGTTGGACTGCTTTCACATGTTCATACATGGCTGCCAGACGTTCGAGTGTAAGGCCAGGTTCTTTGATTTCTTCGTGCATTTCCTCTGGTTGTTCTTCTTCCTCTTCTTCAGTCGCTGATTTTGTCATTTCCTCCAAATCTTCATCAGTCAAAGGCTGCGAGTGGCAGTCAATCAGTTCATTCACGTCTTCGTGAGTCATATCTTTAAAGCCTTCTCCTCCTAGCAATGCAGCCAACTTCACAGCTTTCGAAACTGCCGAGTTATGGACTTCGTCAGGAGCGAATCCCTTGTAGTCGTAGAGGACTTCGGGCCACAAGTTCTTTCAGCTGGCATTGATTGTGGTCGGCTTCATCTCTTTGATTGCATTCTGAATATTTTGAAGGCATGTAGCAATCGTGTAGTTACGCCAGTAAGTCTTCATTGAGAATTCCTTGTCCGAATAAATGGATTAAACCAGGTTCGCCAGGGTAATTTCGTGTGTTGAGGGCCTTGAACGCACGAATAATGCCTTGATCCATAGGCTGAATCAGTGATGTCGTATTCGGTGGCAGGAACTCTACTTGAACACCGCCATATTCGAGATTAGTTGGGTGGCCACCAGCATTATCCATCAAAAGAAGGACTTTAAATTCAAGGCCTTTTTCTGCAAGATAAATATTGACCTGAGGGATAAAGCATTGGTGAAACCAGTCCGATGTGAGGCATTTCGTGATCTAGGCCTTAGGGTTATGCATCCAACACACTGGCAGAAGATTCTTATTCTTCAAAGCCCTAGGGTTCTTAGACTTGTAGATAAGCCCGGGCTTTAACATGAAGCCCGCAGCATTCCCGCACACGATGAGAATAAAATAGTCTTTGTGCACTTTAAATCCCAGAGCTTTAGCTTCTTCCTTGAAGAGAAAAGAGCGAGATGGCATTCTCTTCCAAAATAACCCAGTCTCATCCATGTTAAACACTTGCTCAGGAGCATATTCCCCTTCATTAATAATTTTCTTAAAGTGGTTGTTCACATAATCTTCAGCTGCAGCTGTATCTGCAGAGGCGGCTTCCCATAAAGCGAAACGCTCTTTAGGCCATAGCATTTTTGAAATTTAGCGAACAATCCCTTGCTTGCCACGAATGATTGTTCCCTTGGTGGAGAATCGCTGGAGGGTCCTGGTTGTCAGTCATCAATATTTTCTTCTGTCTCCTCCTCTACATGGTCGCCACTGTCGTAGTCGGGTTCGTTTGCAGCGAATATATCTTACAGCTTCTTTGCTTTTGTTTGTATGATATTGCTGTCTACGCTGATGTTTTTCTTTCTGCAATCAGCAATCCACAGGGCCAAACCAGATTCCATCCGCACTATTATCTTATTGAAGGATGTTACGACCCTCTTCGCTGTTTTACTAAATGAAATAGTCGCTATTTTCCTGAGATTTGCCTCGTCCTTTTTGATGTAGCGAACAGTAGATTCATTGATGCCGAAATCCGCAAACCCTCTTCCTTCCTTTAGCATATCTAACAGTTTTACCTTATCTGCTATGGTCAACATCTTCCTTTGCCGCTTAGGCTCACTACCAGAAGCCTTAGAAGATGAAGGATGCCTGGGAGGCATTGCAGGGGTTGAAAAAAGTGAGTAAAAAAAATCACAAGCACAACGTATTAAGAAGCATAACACGTACTGCGCACATGTGACAAACTGAACAGGTGAGGGGAGACAATGGAAGATGATGGGAGAACCAAGCTTCAGTCAAAAAGCCAAGCAGACCCCATGATGCAGAACATACAGAAAAACAAGTATGTGATTCGTCGTCTCCCACCCTTTCAGCCTATAGCATCCCATGAACTATCTCACATAGGTGCGAGCCTGTGCGTTTTCCAAGACGCCAGAACAGTGTACGCTATCGTACAATATTTCACATGGTGCAATACTGTGAGTTATATGTTTATATTTGGTTTTTTAATACATTTTACTGCTTTATTATTCTTAGGCTAGAAAATACTTTTTATATCAATAAAATAATTAAAATACTGGAAATTTTAATATGTACTAGCTCACGTAGGTGCGATCCTTTCCGTATTCCGAAACGCTGATACCAGTATCGTATTTTACATGGTGCAATACTGTACATTACATGGTGCAATAATGTGCGTTACATGTTTAAATTTATGGTTTTTACTATTTTTTACTGTTTTATTATTCTTAGGCTAAGAAAATTTTTTTTTATCAATAAAATAATGAAAATACTGGAAATCTTAATATGTGCTAGCTCACGTAGGTGAGACCTTTGCGTTTTCCGAAATGCCAATACTGGTATCGTACTTTCTATGGTGCAGAGTTACATGTTTAAATTTGTTTTTTTACTATTTCTTACTGTATTATTATTCTTAGGCTGGGAAGTAAATTTTTTTATCAATAAAACAATGAAATTTTTTTTTTCTAAATAAAATATTTAAAATACTGAAATTTGAATTTCTTAATATTTTAATATTATCGCATATACCCAGAAAAAAAAAAGCTCGCCTAAAAAACCTCAAAGCACTGAATTCGCGATAGGTGAACCATGATATAGCGAGAGATTACTGATATATATATATATATATATATATATATATATATATATATATATATATATATATATATATATATATATATATATATATATATATATATATATATATATATATATATATATATATATATATATATATAGTCTCCGTGGCAAACTGGTAGCGTCTGCAACTCTGAGGCGGCAGGTCGAGGGTTCGTGCCCCGTCACGGACTGAGGTTAGTAAGGGCATACTCTCAGGGTAACGATTACATCTGCCAAAACAAGTCCTTCGTAAGAAGGCAACCATGCTAGCCCTTAGTAGAAAAGGGAGTTCATGACGTAAAACCAAATCCAATCCATATATATATATATATATATATATATATATATATATATATATATATATATATATATATATATATATATATATATATATATATATATATATATATATATATATATATATATATATATATAGTGATCCCTCGTTGGATCGCGTTTCTTGGTTCACGTTTTCACTGTACCGTTTTTTTTTTTTTTTTTTTTTTCAAATTATTATTTTATTTTTTTGGGTATACGCAAAAATATTAAAATATTGAAAAAATAAAAATTTTCAGTATTTTCATTTTTTTATTGAAAAAAAAAAATCATTATTTAATTGACAAAAAATGTAAAGGGTGTTTTTTTAACAGTGCACGGTGGGTTTACACAGTACGTAACCGTAAAAATAATTGTAAAATACCTATGTACATGAGCATGTCATGTAATTACCACTTCATTCACCGTAATTCTATCTATCACTTTCATATCAATTCATGTTGCATGCTGTTATTTATAAAGTAAAGGGTGTTTTTTTAACATTGCAGGGAGGGTTTATACAGTATGTAATTGTAAAAATAATTGCAAAATACCTATGTACATGAGTATGTCACATCATCATCACCTCATTTACGGTAAGTTTTCCTATCACTTTCATAAAAATTTACGTTGCTTGCTGTTATTTATAAAGTAAAGGGTGTTTTTTTACTAGTGCAGGGAGGGTTTATACAGTACGTAAACGTAAAAATAATTGTGAAATACCTATGTACATGAGTATGTCACGTCATCTTCACCTCATTCACGGTAAGTTTTCCTATCACTTTCATATAAATTTACGTTGCATGCTGTTATTTATAAAGTAAAGGGTGTTTTTTTAACAGTGCAGGGAGGGTTTATACAGTACGTAAACGTAAAAATAATTGTAAAATACCGATGTATATGAGTATGTCACGTCATCATCACCTCATTCTCGGTAAGTTTTCCTATCATTTTCATAAAAATTTACGTTGCTTGCTGTTATTTATAAAGTAAAGGGTGTTTTTTTAACACTGCAGGGAGGGTTTATACAGTACGTAAACGTTAAAATAATTGTAAAATAACTATGTACATATGACGAGTGACGATACCTAACGGTAGATATTGGAACTGCTGTACGTATTTTAATCAGATATTTATGTGCTTTTATTCTTATTTATTGTACAATAACATGATTTTATGTGCTTTTGTTTTTATGCACAGTGTTCCCCCCCTTATCGCGGTAGTTCGGTTCCGGGACCCAGTGCGGACAGGAAAACCGCGAAGCAGGATCAGTCTTACAAAAATAAATAAGTAAATAAAAAAAATAAAAAATAAATATTTAAGATGATTATGACACCAGGACAGGCCACAAATGATAAAATAAAACGGCCTTTATCAGGCTGTAAAGAGAAACAGAGAGGAGAGTGTAATGACCTGTCAGATGTGAAGGGATTATAAAAGATGTGTAATGAATATCCAGCTCTCTGCTGGGTTTACTATACCTCTGCATTACTTTCATGATGTCTATTCTAAAAATTCTCCTTAGATCTTATTATTATTATTATTATTATTATTATTGGCAACAATACTTTTCCTTTGAGGATGATTGTGGAGATTATTATTATTATTATTATTATTATTACTATCATCATCATTATTATTATGAATTCGTAATTAAACCATTATTTTTACTATAAATAATGTAGTTTTGGTTGAATGAACAAGAGTTACTTAAAGATTCTCTCTCTCTCTCTCCAACATTCTATTCTACCTAACCCCCCCCACACTCTCTTTGTCCCAGCCAACTAGGGAGGGGCACTTTACACAGTTATTAAGAGTAAATAAACCAACAGATGTACAAACAATGATGAGCCCTTAATAATAATAATAATGATGATGATGATAATAATCTCCACAATCATCATCAAAGGAAAATCATTGTTGCCAATGATGATAATAATAATAATAATAATAATAATAATAATAATAATAATAATAATAATAATAAGATCTAAGGAGAATTATTGGAATAGACATCATGAAAGTAATGCAGAGGTATATTAAAACCCAGCAGAGAGCTGGATATTCATTACACATCTTTTATAATCCCTTCACATCTGACAGGTCATTACACTCTCCATCTCTGTTTCTCTTTACAACCTGATAAAGTCTGCTTAATTTATCATTTTTTGGCCCATCCTGGTGTCACAATAATCTATTTCCACCCCCCCCCCAAAAAAAAAAACGCGATACAGTGAGAACGCGAACCAAGAAACGCGAATAACCGGGGGAACACTGTATAGCATTGGGATCCATATCCTCGAACAAAGAAAGTCCTTTTCGATAAATGCAAATGCCTGCTGCATTCTTATTCTTATTCGTATTCTTATTCTTTTTTATTATCATCATTATTATTATTGTCATTATTATTATTATTATTATTATTATTATTATTATTATTATTATTATTATTATGACGAGTGACGACGCCTAACGGTAGATATTGGAACTACTGTACGTATTTTGATAAGAGTTTATATGCTTTTATTCTTATTTTTTGTACAATAACATGATTTTATGTGCTTTTGTTTATATTTATTGTACAGTAACATGATTTCATGTGCTTTTAATGGTTTTCTAGTGATATTATGATTCCAATATTTGTAGCGGACAGACGTAAAGTTGACTATAATGACGTAAACTTTATTTTTTTTTTTCCACATTTTTTTGAAAACCAACGTATAATTGAGAATGACTTAACTCGAAACGAAGTAAGCCGCATTGTATATGTATATATACATATATATATAAATATGAATAATTTTTTTTACCCGACCGGGACTCGAACCTAGGACTTATGATTACTAAGTCAAGGTGCTACCACTACACCACAAAAGGAATCCAACCTTATAGCTTATATCTGCTATACTTAGGAATGAACGCATTCTAACTGAATGCCACTATGTTCATATTACAGATTCCCCAACCTCACTCGTGGCTTCATTTTAGCATTTAATTCAATTCCCAATCTCATTCGGGCCTTGAAATAACCAGAAAAGCACATTACATTACATTTCAAGGCCCGAATGAGATTGGAAATTGAATTAAATGCTAAAATGAAGCCACGAGTGAGGTTGGGGAATCTGTAATATGAACATAGTGGCATTCAGGTAGAATGCGTTCATTCCTAAGTATAGCAGATATAAGCTATAAGGTTGGATTCCTTTTAACCTTCTGTGGTGTAGTGGTAGTGCCTTGACTTAGTAATCATAAGTCCTAGGTTCGAGTCCCGGTCAGGGTAAAAAAAATGATTCATATTTATATATATATATATATATATATATATATATATATATATATATATATATATATATATATATATATATATATATATATATATATATATATATATATATATATATATATATATATACACCTCGGCTTACGTCGTTTCGAGTTAAGTCGTTCTCAATTATACGTTGGTTTTCAAAAAAATATGTGGAAAAAAAAAAATAAAGTTTACGTCATTATAATGAACTTTACGTCTGTCCGCTACAAATATTGGAATCATAATATCACTAGAAAACCATTAAAAGCACATGAAATCATGTTACTGTACAATAAATATAAACAAAAGCACATAAAATCATGTTATTGTACAAAAAATAAGAATAAAAGCATATAAACTCTTATTAAAATACGTACAGTAGTTCCAATATCTACCGTTAGGCGTCGTCACTCGTCATAATAATAATATTGATGATAATAAAAAAGAATAAGAATACGAATAAGAATAAGATTAAGAATGCAGCAGGCATTTGCATTTATCGAAAAGGACTTTCTTTGTTCGAGGATATGGATCCCAATGCTATACAGTGTTCCCCCGGTCATTCGCATTTCTTGGTTCACGTTCTCACTGTATCGCGTTTTGGGGGGGGGGGATAGATTATTGTGACACCAGGATGGGCCAAAAAATGATAAAATAAAACAGACTTTATCAGGTTGTAAAGAGAAACAGAGATGGAGAGTGTAATAACCTGTCAGATGTGAAGGGATTATAAAAGATGTGTAATGAATATCCAGCTCTCTGCTGGGTTTTAATATGCCTCTGCATTACTTTCATGATGTCTATTCCAATAATTCTGCTTAGATCTTATTATTATTATTATTATCATTGGCAACAATAATTTTCCTTTGATGATGATTGTGGAGATTATTATCATCATCATCATTATTATTATTATTAAGGGTCATCTCCGAGAACGTTATAAAACAGAAAAGAAACGTGTCAGATCTGTCATCAGTGTAAGTAATAAAGACTTTTAAAAAAAAAAATTTAATGACTCTAGACATGATACAACAGCAACATGGAAAGTGATAAGAAGCATGATACCAAATGAAAAGAGTACCTCAGAAAGTTATGAAAATATTACGGAGTTGAAAGACAAAGCAGAAAACTTTAATAACTATTTTGCTAACATTGGCAAAAATACATATGAAAAAACTCAAGAAAACATCAACTCAGTGAATATGAGTAATTGCTTAAATGACAATTCTTCCAATGTAAACTCAAGAGAGTACTTCAAGATAAATCCTATCGATTGTGCTACCCTAATTCTTACCATAAAGAGCCTAAGAAACTCTGGCTCTTATGGTTCAGATGGTATACCATTTCAGTTCATCAAAGACGCTCTACCCATGATTGCATCCTATATTCTAACTATTATGAACACTTCCATTGTCACTAAAAAGTTTCCTGGCTCTTGGAAAATATCACATGTAATACCTCTGCATAAAAAGGGGGACAGAGAAGATGTGACAAACTATCGTCCCATTTCCCTGCTACCCATTTTCTCTAAAATATTAGAAAAAATTGTTGCATGCCAACTTATGTCATATTTAGAATCAAATAGACTATTAAGTATTAACCAACATGGTTTCAGACCGAAACTTTCGACGGAAACTGCACTGCTTAAAGTTACGAATAGTATATATAATAATATAGATATGAAAAAAATATCTATGCTTGTATTATTGGACTTATCAAAAGCCTTCGACAGTGTAAACCATGAAATTCTTTTAAGTAAATGTATTAACTTAAATACTGATCCAAGCTGGTTTAGCGAGTATCTATCTAATCGCAAACAGTCCATACGTCTTTACAACATTATCTCTGTGCCAAAAAATGTATCATTTGGTGTTCCACAGGGATCAGTACTTGGTCCTATCCTCTTCTCCATTTACGTAAATGATCTATCTTCTTTCATTTCTGACTGTCTAGTCGTACAATATGCAGATGACACTCAACTACTCCTTAGTGGTGATATTAATAATCTCCCAGAGCTAACTTTAAGAGCAGAAAACACTCTGTCAAAAATTAAAACCTATTTCCAAGAAATTGGGCTGTTAATTAACGAAAGTAAAACACAGTGCATATTTATTGGTTCAAGGTTCCACATAGCACAAATTCCAGAAAACACAACAATTAATTTTTGCGACAATATTATCACACCTAGCAAAACAGTAAAAAACCTAGGAATTCACTTTGAAATTCACTTAAAAATGCATCCTCCTTCACAGCTTTCAAAGGCAAACTATATAATTTTCTTTTGGACAAATAGTTGCTGCTCATTAAGAACTAATTATTCTCATTGTAAGGAAACAAATATGGAAATGATGCCGATAATAACGATCCTGTATCTAGTGGCATACTTACTACTTTATTATTAACATTTTTATTACAGCATTATTATTTTCTATGAAAGCTACATTTAATTTAACTATATGTATAACCCTCTTATTTACTAGTTTAATTACATGTCTACTTATAAGTTACTATTAATGTTGAATAACCATTGTACAAAATGGAAATAAATGTTTGTTTGTTTGTTATTTACTTTTAATAACTGTGTAAAGTGCCCCTCCCTAGTTGGCTGGGACAAAGAGTGTGTGGGGGGGTTGGGTAGAATAGAATGCTGGAGAGAGAGAGAGAGAGAGAGAGAGAGAGAGAGAGAGAGAGAGAGAGAGAGAGAGAGAGAGAGAGAGAGAGAGAGAGAGAGAGAGAGAGAGAGAGAGAGAGAGAGAGAGAGAGAGAGAGAGAGAGAGAGAGAGAGAGAGAGAGAGAGAGAGAGAGAGAGAGAGAGAGAGAGGAGAGAGAGAGAGAGAGAGAGAGAGAGAGAGAGAGAGAGAGAGAGAGAGAGAGAGAGAGAGAGAGAGAGAGAGAGAGAGAGAGAGAGAGAGAGAGAGAGAGAGAGAGAGAGAGAGAGAGAGAGAAGAGAGAGAGAGAGAGAGAGAGAGAGAGAGAGAGAGAGAGAGAGAGAGAGAGAGAGAGAGAGAGAGAGAGAGAGAGAGAGAGAGCAATCTTTAAAGTAACTCTTGTTCATTCAACCAAAACTACATTATTTATAGTAAAAATAATGGTTGAATTACGAATTCGTAATACTAATGATGATGATGATGATGATAATAATAATAATAATAATAATCTCCACAATCATCATCAAAGGAAAATTATTGTTGCCAATAATAATAATAATAATAATAAGATCTAAGGAAAATTTTTAGAATAGACATCATGAAAGTAATGCAGAGGTATAGTAAACCCAGCAGAGAGCTGGATATTCATTACACATCTTTTATAATCCCTTCACATCTGACAGGTCATTACACTCTCCATCTCTGTTTCTCTTTACAGCCTGATAAAGGCAGTTTTATTTTATCATTTTTGGCCTGTCCTGGTGTCATAATCATCTTAAATTTTTATTTTTTATTTTTTTTATTTATTTATTTATTTTTTTAAGGTTGATCCTACTTCGCGGTTTTCCTGTCTCGCACTGGGTCCCGGAACCGAACTACCGCGATAAGGGGGGAACACTGTACATAAAAACAAAAGCTCATAAAATCATGTTATTGTACAATAAATAAGAATAAAAGCACATAAATATCTGATTAAAATACGTACAGCAGTTCCAATATCCACCGTTAGGTATCGTCACTCGTCATAATAATAATAATAATAATAATGATGATAATAATAATAATAATAATAAGAATAAGAATACGAATAAAAATAAGAATAAGAACAGGAATGCAGCAGGCATTTGCATTTATCGAAAAGGACTTTCTTTGTTCGAGGATATGGATCCCAATGCTATAAATAAAAACAAAAGCACATAATATCATGTTATTGTACAATAAATAAGAATAAAAGCATATAAATATCTTAAAATACATACAGTAGTTTCAATATCTACCGTTAGGTGTCGTCACTCGTCATAATAATAATAATAGTAATAATAATAATAATAATAATAATAATAATAATAATTATAATAATAATAATGATAATAATAATAATAATAAGAATACAAATAAGAATAAGAATGCAGCAGGTATTTGCATTTATCGAAAAGGAATTTCTCTGTTTGAGGATATGGATCCCAATGCTATAAATAAAAACAAAAGCACATAAAATCATGTTATTGTACAATAAATAAGAATAAAAGCATATAAATATCTTATTAAAATGCGTACAGTAGTTCCAATATCTACCGTTATGCGTCGTCACTCGTCATTCCCGCGAAACCGCTATTGTTTTGAATTGATATTGTGAAGAAAATTGACAAAAAGCATTAAGAACAAACAGCAAACATATTTTTAATATAATATTGTCAGGGAAATAGCGTGTGCGGGCGCATCAGCTGATACGGAAGAGTGACAAAACGTATGCATCCTCGTCCTCACTGCCACCATCAGTGTTGCCAGAATAAATAAATGAGAGAAATGATAAATATAGTTAACATACATGTAAGCTGGTAAGTTATTTCAAGTACAGTGTTACCCCAGTTATTCGCGCTTCTTGGTTCGCTTTCTCACTCTATCGCGTTTTTCTTTTTGGATAAAGTATTATTTTATTTCATGGGTATATGCAAAAATATTAAAATAAAAAAAAAAAAATCTCAGTATATTCAATTTTTTTTTTTTTACTGAAAAAACATATTTCATTATCTAATTGATAAAAAAAAATTATTTCCCAGCCTACGAATAATAAAACAGTAAAAAATAGTAAAAAACATAAATGTAGATAGATAGATAGATACGTTTATTGACCACCTCTTTTGAAAAGTACAGTATAATCTTTACAAAAGGAATATTTGGTCCAAATTACAATGAATAAATACAATAGATTTTGTACAATCATCAAATAAGTAGATGAATTTCAAATTAATATACATTGTACTATAACTGAATGATATACGTACGTACAGTATAACTCACAGTATTGCATCATAGGAAATAGTGTTCGATAGCGTGCAATGTATTGGGGTCGCAGCTACGTGAGCTAGCATATATATATATATTTCCAGTAGTTTCATGATTTTATTGATAAAAAAAAACGTATTTATTAGCCAAAGAATAATAAAACAGTAAAAAATAGCAAAAAACATAAATACTAACAGTATTTCAACATGTAAAACACGATACCGCTATCAGCGTTTTGGACAAAGACTAGTTCAGTCTAACTCATGTTTTGCTTGTGTTCGATAGCGTACAATGTATTGGGGTCGAAGCTACGTGAGCTAGCATATATATTTATATTTCCAGTAGTTTCATGATTTTATTGATAAAAAAACACGTATTTCTTAGCCTAAGAATAATCTAAAAGTAAAAAATAGTAAAAAACATAAATACTAACAGTATTACAACATGCAAAATACGATACCGCTATCAGCGTTTCGGACAAAGGCTTCCACCATCTTCCACTGTCTCGCCTCACTCGTGTGCGCCATTCATGTTGTGCTTATTATTATTAATATGTTTTGCTTGTGGTTTTTTACTCGCATATTTTAACCTTCGCAATGCCTCCCACGCATCCTTCATCTTCTAAGGCTTCTTGTAGTGAGCCTAAGTGGCAAAGGAAAATGTTAACCATTGTAGATAAAGTGAAACTCTTAGATATGTTGAAAGAAGGAAAAGAGTTTGTGGATGTCGGCCGCTATTTTAAGTAAACGTAAAAATTATTGTAAACTATGGAACCTATGTATGTCAAGTCATCATCACCTTATTCATGGTAAGTTTTCCTATCACTTTCATAAAAAAATTACGTTGCTTGCTGTTATTTATAATGTAAAGGGTGTTATTTTAACAGTACAGGGAGGGTTTATACAGTGTAAACGTAAAAATACATTAAAATATCTATGTACATATAGGCTGATCCTACTCCGCGGATTTCCTGGTTCGCGCCGGGTCCCGGAACCGAACTACCGCGATATGTGAGGCAACACTGTATCTTAAAGATGAAGTACATTTTTATTTAAATTACAGTACTACCATTTTGTAATTAATATACAATGTTCCCTCCCTTATCGCGGTATTTCGGTTCCGGGACCCGGTGCGAACCAGGAAAACCGCGAAGTAGGATCAGCCTTAAAAAAAAAAAAAAAAAAAAAAAAAAAAAAAAAATAAATAAATAAATAAATAAATAAATATATATATATATATATATATATATATATATATATATATATATATATATATATATATATAATAATAATAATAAATAAATAAATAAAGATGATTATGACACCAGGACAGGCCAAAAATTATAAAATAAAAGGCCGCGGCCATTATCATACTGCAAAGTGAAACAGAGATGGAGAGTGTAATGACCTGTCAGATGTGAAGGGATTATAAAAGATGTGTAATGAATATCCAGCTCTCTGCTGGGTTTACTATACCTCTGCATTACCTTCATGATGTCTATTCTGAAAATTCTCCTTAGATGATGATCTTCTTATTATTATTATTATTATTGGCAACAATAATTTTTCTTTGATGATGATTGTGGAGATTATTATTATTATAGAGGGGAGAATAACTTCTCCCCAAACTCTAGTTATCCTTTCTTGATGTCGGCTACCCCCCAATTAAAGGGGGAAACAGCCAAGGTATATGTATGTATGTATTATTATTATTATTATCATCATCATCATTATTACTACGAATTCGTAATTAAACCATTATTTTTACTATAAATAATGTAGTTTGGGTTGAATGAACAAGAGTTACTTTAAGATTCTCTCTCTCTCTCGCCAACATTCTATTCTACCCAACCCCCCACATTCTATTTGTCCCAGCCAACTAGGGAGGGGCACTTTACACAGTTATTAAAAGTAAATAAACCAACAGATGTACAAACAATGATGAGCCCTTAATAATAATAATAATGATGATGATGATAATAATCTCCACAATCATCATCAAAGGAAAATTATTGTTGCCAATGATAATAATAATAATAATAATAATAATAATAATAATAAGACCTAAGCAGAATTATTGGAATAGACATCATGAAAGTAATGCAGAGGTATATTGAAACACAACAGAGATGGATATTCATTACACATCTTTTATAATCCCTTCACATCTGACAGGTCATTACACTCTCCATCTCTGTTTCTCTTTACAACCTGATAAAGTCTGTTTTATTTTATCATTTTTTGGCCCATCCTGGTGTCACAATAATCTTTGAATTTTTTTTTTTTTGGAAAAAAAAAAAAAAAAAAAAAAAAAAAAAAAAAAAAAAAAAAAAAAAAAAACCACACACACACGATACAGTGAGAACGCGAACCAAGAAACGCGAATAACCGGGGGAACACTGTATATCTTAAAATGTACCATGCATTTGAAAATAAAAGCATCCACTTTATCTGGCAACACTGGCCCCCATGCTAAGCCTGTTGCCACGGCATAATAGAGTTCATTAATTTGTTTACTGTACATAAAGTTAAAAATAAAGATACTATCTGCCCAACGTGTGAACAATGTGAAGAGAGCCTAGAATATTTTCTACTATTTTGTGAAGCATATGCACAAATAAGAACAGAATATAGTTTTTGAGCACAACCATATATAGAAAAGAAAATTGAAATAATTGCTAATACAGTGATCCCCCGCTGTGTCGCGTTTCTTGGTTCGCGTTCTCACTGTATCGCGTTTTTTTGTGTGGAAAATTATTATTTTATTTTTTGGGTATACGCAAAATTGTTAAAATTTTGAAAAAATAAAAATTTTCAGTATTTTAATTTTTTTTAGTGAAAAAAAAATTTCATTATTTAATTGATAAATAAAATTTATTTCCCAGCCTACGAATAATAAACCGTAAAAAAAATAGTAAAAATTTAGATATACGTACGTACAGTATAACCCACAGTATTGCATCATGTGAAATAGTGTCCGATAGCGTACACTGTATTGGGGTTGCAGCTACGTGAGCTAGCATATATATTTATATTTCCAGCAGTTTCATGATTTTATTGATAAAAAAACGTATTTCTTAGCCTAAGAATAATAAAACAGTAAAAAATAGTAAAAAACATAAATACTAACAGTACTGCACCACGCAAAATACGATACCGGTATCAGTGTTTCGGAAAACGCAAAGGCTCTCACCTACGTTACCTAGTGAATATTAAAATTGTCATTATTTTATTGATAAAACAAGTACAGGGGGTATTTCCTAGCCTAAGAATAATAAAACAGTAAAAAACAATAATACAGTACTAACAGTATTGCACCATGAAAAATACGATACCGGTATCACGTTTCGGAAAACGCAAAGGCTCTCACCTACGTGACCTAGTGAATATTAAAATTTTCATTATTTTATTGATAAAACAAGTATTTCCTAGCCTAAGAATAATAAAACAGTAAAAAATAATAGAAAACATAAAGTACTAACAGTATTGCACCATGTAAAACACGATACCGCTATCAGCGTTTCGTAAAACGAAAAGGCTCTCACCTACGTGAGATAGTTCATGTAATGCTATTGGCTGAAAGGTCGGGAGACAACAAATCACAGAATTGTTTTTCAATATGTTCTGTATCATGAGGTCTGATTGGCCTTTTCATTGCAGTTTGCTTTTCCCTCCAATTTCCAATGTGCCGCCTCACTCGCTCAGTGTAACTCACGTGTGCGCCGTTCTCGTTGTGCGTATTAATACGTTTTGCTTGTGATTGTGTTTTCACGCGTAATTTAACCTTTGCAATGCCTCCCAAACGTCCTTCACCTTCTAAGGCTTCTGGTAGTCAGCCTAAGCGGCAAAGGAAAATCTTAACCGTTGTATATAAAGTGAAACTCTTAGATATGTTGAAAGAAGGAAAAAGGTTTGTGGATGTTGGCCGCTATTATGACCTCAATGAATCTACTGTTCGCTACATCAAAAAGGACGAGGCAAAGATCAGGAAAACAGCGAGCATTTCTTTTGATAAATCAGCGAAGAGGGTCGTAACATCCCGCAATAAGGCAGTAGTGCGGATGGAAGCTGCTTTGGCCCTGTGGATTGCTGATTGCAGAAAGAAAAACATCAGCTTAGACACCAATATCATACAAGCAAAGGCGAAGAAGTTGTACGAGACATTCGCTGCAAATGAACCCGATGACGACCGTGGCGACCGTGGAGAGGAGGAGAGAGAAGATATCGACGACCCATAACCAGGACCCTCCAGCGATTCTCCATCGAGGATAGAACCGTTCGTTGCTGACAAGGGATGGTTCTTTAAATTTCAAAAACGCTATGGCCTAAAAAGCATTTCAGTGCATGGCGAAGCTGCCTCTGCAGATACAGCTGTCGCAAAAAATTACGTCACGAACGACTTCAAGAAAATAATCGCCGAAGGGGAATATGTTCCTGAGCAAGTCTTCAACATGGATGAGACTGGCTTATTTTGGAAGAGAATGCCATCTCGCACTTTTCTCTTCAAGGACGAAGCTAATGCCCCGGGATTTAAAGCGCACAAAGATCGCGTTACCCTCATCATGTGCGGGAATGCTGTGGGCTTCATGTTAAAGCCCGGGCTTATCTACAAGTCAAAGAACCCTAGGGCTTTGAGGAACAAGAATAAGAATCTGCTGCCAGTGTATTGGATGCATAACCCTAAGGCATGGATCACGAAAAGCCTCTCATCGGACTGGTTTCACCAATGCTTTATCCCTCAGGTAAAACTTTATCTTGTGGAAAAAAGCCTTGAATTTAAAGTCCTTCTTTTGATGGATAATGCTGGTGGCCACGCAACCAATCTCCAATATGACGGTGTTCAAGTTGAGTTCCTGCCACCGAATACGACATCACTGATTCAGCTTATGGATCAAGGTGTTTTTCGTGCGTTCAAGGCCCTCTACACACGAAATGCCCTGGCAAACCTTGTTGAAGCCATGGATTCGGACAAAGACTTCTCAATGAAGACATACTGGCGTAATTACACGATTGCCACATGCCTACAAAATATTCAGAAAGCAATCAAAGAGATGAAGTCGGCCACAATCAATGTCAGCTGGAAGAAATTGTGGCCCGAAGTCATCCATGACTACAAGGGATTTGCTCCTGACGAAGTGCAGAAGTCGGCAGTTGCGAAAGCTGTGAACTTGGCTGCATTGCTAGGAGGAGAAGGCTTTAAAGATATGATTCCCGAAGATGTGAATGAACTGATTGACTGCCACTCGCAGCCTTTGACTGATGAAGACTTGGAAGAAATGACGAAATCAGCGAGCGAAGAAGAGGAAGAACTTGAGGAAACGCACAAAGAAATTGAAGAACCTGGCCTTACACTCGAACGTCTGGCAGCCATGTATGAACATTTTAAAGCACTCCAACAACTCTCGCAGGAATATGACGATAGTATGGTTCGTTCGGTGACCTTCTGTAATTTTCTCGACGATGCCATGATTCCTTACCATACCATCTTCCAACAAATGAAGAAACAGCGACAGCAACTCCCCATTACCATGTTCTTCTCCCCCAAAAAGCAGCCGTAAAGCTTTTATTGGCTGCAAAATAATTTCCTCTGGGGTCAAGAAAGATCATCATCACCTCATTCACGGTAAGTTTACCTATCACGTACATATAAATTTACGTTGCATGCTGCTATTTATAATAATTGTAAAATACCCATGTACATGAGTATGTCATGTAATTACCACTTCATTCACCGTAATTTTATCTATCACTTTCATGTAAATTTACGTTGCTAGCTGTTATTTATAATGTAAAGGGTGTTTTTTTAACAGTGCTGGGAGGGTTTATACAGTACGTAAACGTAAAAATAATTGTAAAATGCCTATGTACATGAGTATGTCATGTAATTACCACTTCATTCACTGTAATTTTATCTATCACTTTCATGTAAATTTACGCTG
This sequence comes from Halocaridina rubra, assembly GCA_037179515.1. NCBI lineage: Eukaryota > Metazoa > Arthropoda > Malacostraca > Decapoda > Atyidae > Halocaridina > Halocaridina rubra. Next base: position 2,213 of record JAXCGZ010018072.1, on the reverse strand, counting down.
CATGCTGTTAATTATAATGTAAAGGGTGTTTTTTTAACAGTGCAGGGAGGGTTTATACAGTACGTAAACGTAAAAATAATTGTAAAATACCTATGTATGTCGTGTCATCATCACCTCATTCATGGTAAGTTTTCCTATCACTTTCATAAAAATTTACGTTGCTTGTTGTTATTTATAATGTAAAGGGTGTTTTTTTAACAGTGCAGGGAGGGTTTATTGTGACAGAGTGTTTCGCTCAAAGTCACCAGAGGCTGTTAGATGCCTTATTAAATAAATTAGTAACATAACTGTTATTTTCTAACTAAAAAAATAATTCCCACTTCTTGACTTTCGCAGATTATGATTATTTGCAATTTGTATTTTAGCTTATAGCTAATTCTAAATATACCTTGTTTACTCTTCTTGTACGTGTAGAAGTATAGCCCCGATATAATGGCTGCTCCTATTTTCTGTCTGCTACGAGCCAAGAAAATTATGAGATATAAAAACCAGTAACCTAACTTTTCATTATTATTCTCGTTTTATTTTATTTGCTTCCACTTGTTGCACCTAAAAATACTGTCTCTCCCTTGCATCTCTGCTATAATTGCCTGCCAGGGACCACCACTAAAATAGTCCTTAAAATGATATCAGAGCCAATTACTGCTCTAGAAATGTATCGTACAGATGAACTCACCAGAAGGGACAATGAGACGCTCTTTTTTTGGCGCCGAGACTGCCCGGAGGCAACATCTCGCCTGGGCAGTCTAAGTTTATTTCAAATCTTAATTACGTGGCATCTTCACAGGAATTCATCTAGCACAACAAGTGTCCTGTATTCTACTCTGCCTGTGTGACAGAGGTAATCATCGAGTTGAGGCCAAAGTTTTGGCATATGTCCGTGGTGCCGGGAAACGATATCGTGCTCACCACCTCCGGGATTCGAGGCAGCATTTCATAAAATTTAATTTGAGAAATTTAATTCAATTCTTTTAATGTCATTGCATTTCCAAAATTAAAAGAAAGTTGAATTCTGAGTTTCATTTAACCGACTAATGGTAATAGAGGTGGGGTGTTCAAGTACAAATATCTGTCCTGTCTGTTTGTGAGCTCTTAACCGAGCTCGGTACTTTGAGTCCCCTTAGTAAAACAGAATCTTAACAACACTCTAGCATCATTAAACCCCCACAAGATTGGCGCCCGAACAGGGACCCGAACAGACAGACTGATTTTATAAATTTATTTTTATTTTGCTTTTTAACATTGCACATGAAACCGGATTACCATTGGCTCGATTATTGAAATGAATGAATTATAGGCTGCAAACAAAAATTTTCGCGCTAGAGACGTTGCGGATAAGAAATTTTTCTTTATTTTCAATATTAATTATGGTAACTAATATTTTCTTGTTTCCCATGTGGTAAACATTCTATCAGGAAATCTACATGAGATTATGTGGTAACAGACTTTAGAAATTTTGCATGACGAGAAGACGTGTTATATAGAATTTCATTTATTTGCGTGATAAGATTGAGTTTTAAAGCATTCGTGTTTTATATATCCGTTAAAGGGTGATACTTGTTAGGAATTGGGAGAAAGCATATTAAGTATTTTTGCTTATAATTGTGTTTTATATTCAAGCATTGACTGCTCATAGATTGGAAGAAAAACTTTGGTGTCATTTATCGAGCCTAGGCTAAGCCTTTCATGTGTCTGAGTTGTCACTTGAAAATAAATTTTCTCATTACTAGTAGAAATGTGTAATCTGGCTGCCTAGTAAGCTGTTAGCTTATCGTTGGTGTATTTTGCATAGGATCTGTGCCCTTTTGGCAACACTCCAGAATTTTACTTACGACATTTTATTTGTGGGTACTGCCATATACGCGCTCATACGCAGGCACGACCGCGATACTGTACTTGTTCGTATTACTTACGACATTTTATTTGTGGGTACTGCCATATACGCGCTCATACGCAGGCACGACCGCGATACTGTACTTGTTCGTATTACTTACGACATTTTATTTGTGGGTACTGCCATATACGCGCTCATACGCAGGCACGACCGCGATACTGTACTTGTTCGTATTACTTACGACATTTTATTTGTGGGTACTGCCATATACGCGCTCATACGCAGGCACGACCGCGATACTGTACTTGTTCGTATTACTTACGACATTTTATTTGTGTGTACTGCCATATACGCGCTCATACGCAGGCACGACCGCTAT
>JAXCGZ010018071.1:25000-27634 GCA_037179515.1 Halocaridina rubra | reverse complement strand
TACATGAGTTCATACAAATAATGCTTCAAATGGATATAAAACCAAGAATTGAACATGGTTTACAGGGAGGTGTACATATTGATAAAACATTGCTGCATACTAACACACAACTCACAGAATGGCAGCACAGAGTACATTATATGCAAAAGTAAAGCTCAGAGAAACGCAGAATGCACAAACAGAATTATATAGCAACATACAGAAAATATATGTATAATTCAATATAATTAATGGCCACCAAGTGAGGAAAACGAGCAAGAATAACATCAAGGTTGTCATCATTAAGTAAAAATGAGCAGATCTGTATTAAGTTCTGACCTCGTGGTAAAACATCTCTCACTGCGGGGCACTGAAGACAATAGTGGTCAAGAGTGTTAGCATTAGTTCGGTCGCATAATGTACAGGAGGTGTACTGTGGCATATCTAGAGTCTGGGAGACCTGCCATAAAGGCCGATACCCCATTCTGAGCCGAGCACTAACTACATTGTTTTTCCGCACCATTAACCCGCGTCTGCGATACTTGTAGCGACTGTGAAGGAAGTGATCATGGTGCTGTATGGACACACTGTTGGCCCTCTTCGTGTCCCTGCGCTGGACCGTCATGGCAAGAGAGAGAGAGAGAGAGAGAGAGAGAGAGAGAGAGAGAGAGAGAGAGAGAGAGAGAGAGAGAGAGAGAGAGAGAGAGAGAGAGAGGTGTCTTCATAAAATGAAACACTCAAATAATATATATTACCACTATTAATGTTGTGAGGAGATGGGTTAATGCACGAAAAAGTCTCATAGGAATAGGCCTATTGGCATTCTTGAATTCCTAAATTATTTGTTCAATTCTCAATCAATACTATCAGTTTAGACGGTCTGAGGTAATTATGTATACTTTCTCTCTCTCTCTCTCTCTCTCTCTCTCTCTCTCTCTCTCTCTCTCTCTCTCTCTCTCTCCTCTCTCTCCTCTCTCTCTCTCTCTCTCTCTCTCTCTCTCTCTGCATACCTACTTACTTACCTGCCTACTTACTCATTAACTCACCCGGCTACCCACCTACCTACCTACCTACCTACCTACCTACCTACCTACCTACCTACCTACCTACCTACCTACCTATCTACCTACCTACCTACCTACCTATCTGAAACGAATAAGAAAATCAACTCCATTGGAAGAATGACTTCGACATTTCACTCAACAGAAATTTAAACAAATTACTAAATCTGTTTCCAGTCATATGCTAATATGTCTTCCCCAGTAGAGACGTTCTTATATATTTGCAAAAATATTAAGATGTCCAAATTAAAATGATTGTCTTAATAATGAAAAATAAAGTGTTAAAGAAGAACTTATAGTTAGAAGTTAACGAAATCTGCCCTCATCGGAGCAGGACACCAAGGAAAGCAAAAAATATGAGGGAAAAACAAAGGACAATAGAGATGGGAAGTGTTGTGAGTCGTCAGATGTGAAGAGATAGTAAGAGATGTGTGACGAGTAGTGCAGAATATTTGGAGCAGATGTAGGCATAGGAAAAGAACAGTAACAAAGAAGACTTCAAGGTCGAGATGCCTAGGCCTGTCCTACTTAAGTCCAACAGACCTTCAGTTGTAGAATCGCAACGGGGGATGGTATGTACTCTCAGGATAGGAATTGTTTTATATATTTTCATTAAAATTTTACGGAAAATCTTAAATTGTATATTCTAGAACTTTAATTAACATATCAGAAGTAGGATACAGTTTACGATGTCCAAAGAGATATTTGTAAAGTATTGGCTATAATTGTTCCATGATCATATACTAAGTGGGGGTCGCTGTAGCTCAGTAGTTAGAGCACTCAACTCGGAAAGTGTAAAACCCGTGTTCTATCCCACCGCAGGATGTTAGGAAGGTCATCCATATTCCCCAGCTCCAAACCTTCTGCGTCCACTCCATAACGAGGATTAAAGGTGACATAAAATGGCAAACAACTAAATTATGAAGTGATTTAACAAGATCTTCGAGATTATCTCACTTATCTCCAATTCAACCAAATTATGATTTTCTGAAATACTTACCAAGAAAAGAGGTGATAACATCATGCTTACAAAAAAAGCACCTCTGAAACAAGTGATATTATCCCTATGACAAAGGCAAATATGATCCAATAGCACATTTTTTACTTTGCCTCACTATGCATCCCCAGTCTTGGATCATAAAGGGGGTGAACACTGACAGGTTGGAGCTAGGGAATTAAGGCTTGGTTCCCTTCCTAATATAATGCGACGAGTTCAACGAGAGTTTGTCACTTCCTGAGTCAAGTGTTCTTACCACTGCTAAACCGCGGTTCTCATCCCATACTATATTTAAAGATGACACGTGATATGCAGGCATATAAAGGAAAAATACATACACTATTTACTAGACTTAAAACTGTTTTACCTAAAATCTCAGAGAATCTCGAGGCTTGAATTAAGATAAAACTAAATGAAGCCTCAGCATAGCCAAATATTGCTGAAATTTCATGGAAAAGATTTCTGTCTGGGTAATATGTTAAAACCGAGCCAGTTGCATAAACATAACGTCACTCTTTACCTGTTTAATTCACAATCTCTTTGGTATTTTCTATTCAAATTTTTTTCTGTTTCTCAATGCATTTTATTTTTTAAATA
>JAXCGZ010018071.1:15000-20000 GCA_037179515.1 Halocaridina rubra | reverse complement strand
CTAGTGACAAATGTCTTCTGATCCAGAGAAAAGAAGAAATAGCTTCTACATGCATACAGTATATCTATATACAAAAGTTACAATTTCCCTTGAAGAGTGGGTGATTGAGTCAAAGAGCACATCCATTCAATAAAAGGTCCATTTATCCCATTGGTTACATCTCTGCATCTTTGGAATGAAAAGCCACAGAAATTCCACCCACTAGGTCAAACATAGTGTAGCTGGAGCACGACTATCATCCGAACAGCCATAGCTGTTTTTCCTCTACCGCTTTATCTTTTTGTTGTCCCCTTTTCCTACCACCTACTATACTCTTCGGCAATGAGAAAGGCGCAGGATATCCCTTGAGTCGCATCAGCCATTCAGTCTTTCTCCACCTATCCCTATGTCTTTCACTCTCTCTTCTCTGCTCCATAGAGATAGCATGTACTTTTTCTACCCATTCCATCAGCCTTATTCCTCCAGATATATCTGCTTCTGATATATCTTCAATGGTCATTTTTTCATTCATTATTTTCATGTGTCCAAATCACCTCAGCAATGTGATCTACCTTCTCAGGCAGCTTACTTCCATTAATTGCTCTTCTTCACCTCATCATTACGCACGACATCCGTGTTTGATACAAGTATCAATCATTTAATTATTTTTGATCTGCTCCTTTCATCCATTGTGAATTTCAAATTTTGTTTTACGCAAAATCGTAGGCATTATCATTCCTTCCTGCTACATCATTTCCTTCGAAAATCTGAAAATAATAAAGAGGGCATTATTTTTCAAAGAACACAAGCAAATGTTCTCACTGAGTGACAAAATCAGTCTAGATATATAAATAAGAGTGGCATTCAGTTGCAATCTAAGTTTCATTTTCATTCGTTATGTAAACAGCAAATTCAAAATGAATATGCATATATATATATATATATATATATATATATATATATATATATATATATATATATATATATATATATATATATATATATATATATATATATATATATATATATATATATATATATATATATAAATATATATATATATATATATATATATATATATATATATATATATATATATATATATATATATATATATATATATATATATATATATATATATATATATATATGCATATAAATATATATATATATATATATATTTATATATATATATATATATATATATATATATATATATATATATATATATATATATATATATATATATATATATATATATATATATATATATATATATATATATATATATATATATATATATATATATATATATATATATGCATATATATACATATATATAAATATATATATATATATATATATATATATATATATATATATATATATATATATATATATATATATATATATATATATATATATATATGACCAAGTAAGCACATTACATATGTGAAAACATTAATAATTTTTTACCCCGACCGGGACGTGAACCTGGGACTTATAATTACTAAGTCAAGGAGCTACCAAATACACCACAGGAGGTTAAAAGGAATCCAACCTTATAGCTTATATCTGCTATACTTAGGAATGAACGCATTCTATCTAAATGCCACTATGTTCATATTACAGATTCCCCAACCTCACTTGTGGCTTCATTTTCGCATTTAATTTAATTCCTAATCTCATGCGGGCTATACAATAACCAAATAAGCACATTACATATGTGAAAACATGAATCATTTTTACCCCGACAGGGACTTGAACATAGGGCTTATAATTATTAAGTCGCCTGTAGGGGTAAAAAATGATTCATGTTTTCACATATGTAATGTGCTTATTTGGTTAATGTATGGCCTGAATGAGATTGGGAAATGAATTAAATGCAAAAATGAAGCCCCGAGTAAGGTTGGGGAATCTGTAATATGAACATAGTGGCATTCAGATAGAATGCGTTCATTCCTAAGTATAGCAGATATAAGCTATAAGGTTGGATTCCTTTTAACCTTCTGTGGTGTAGTTGGTAGCGCCTTGACTTAGCAATTATAAGTCCTAGGTTCAAGTCCCGGTCGGGGTAAAAAATGAAACTATCTCTCTCTCTCTCTCTCTCTCTCTCTCTATATATATATATATATATATATATATATATATATATATATATATATATATATATATATATATATATATATATATATATATATATATATATATATATATATATATATATATATATATATATATATATATATATATATATATATATATATATATATATATATATATATATATATATATATATATATATATATATATATATATATATATATATATATATATATATATATATATATGTATATATATATATATATATATATATATATATATATATATATATATAAATATATATATATATATATATATATATATATATATATATATATATATATATATATATATATGTATATATATATATATATATATATATATATATATATATATATATATATATATATATATATATATATATATATATATATATATATATATATATATATATAAGTGAGAGAGAGAGAGAGAGAGAGAGAGAGAGAGAGAGAGAGAGAGAGAGAGAGAGAGAGAGAGAGAGAGAGAGAGAGAAAGAGAGAGATAAATATATATATATATATATATATATATATATATATATATATATATATATATATATATATATATATATATATATATATATATATATATATATATATATATATATATATATATATATATATATATATGATTAAGTACAAAAACATTTGATGTTATAAAAGATGTACGTCAGTTGGGGTGAATTACACAAGGGATTTGTTTCAAAAACATAAAAGATTGAACTTGAACTATGAATTTGGGTTAAATATAAATACATAAACAAACAAATAAGTGATGATGCCCATTAGGTAGATCTGTTGACAGAGAGTAGGTTTCTCATCCATGAGGTCACGAGTTCAAATTTCCAAAATATTTCGTATACCTTCTCTTTGCCAGAATCACATGAGACTAAAAGGCTTGGCAGTTTCAACTCATCTGGCTTAATAAGTACATCATTAGATAAGAAGGATTAATGGCAGACCAATATTGTTCACATAAACTTGAGATAGACAAAAATATCAATATTGAACCTCTCGTATCAAAAGGAAAAATTCGCTGTTAAAAACTGCAAGCTGGATGTTTTTCGTAGTGCCCAATCGTGGGAAGGGCATCCTGCTGAAATAACTGGCTCCAGTTTGTTTGTGTTAACCCCCATAGCGGGGAATAAGTGTGTCACATTAAGCCTAAGAAAATAAAATCAGCAATATACTCTTTTCATAATGCTGAATCCCTGACAGTCAGGTTTTGAACTTGTAATAGATCAACGAAGATTTTAAAGAATAGTTTCCTGGAAATTGAGCCTCTTTATTCGTACTATAAGTGAAATCTTGACTGTAGTGAGTAAACAATACGAGGCAAGTTTATATCTACCAAAAGAAGTACCAACTGAAGTCAAATAAACTCTCTTATCAATCGTATGAAAATTCAAAATTGCAATTGATAATATAGTTTCAGTCGAATCCAGGTCAGTGTTCCAGTTTATGTTAAATTATGCTCAAAACTATGACTATATAACATCTTTTATCTAAAAACAGTGTTTCAACACCGCTTTATTTGTCAATATTAGTCCCTATTCGACAGACGGTAAACAGAGACACACTAGAATTGAGGGACTACTACTGGATTTCCTTCTTAACGTCCAGCGATGGAGAAAAAACTACTCAATTATCATTCTTCTAAAGCAACTCATCTTCATTACATTCAATCAGGGTGCTAAATATCCTCCTCTTCTGATCTCTTCCCCCTAATCATCGTGTTTTATATACTCGATTTGACTCTTTTTCTGTCTTCGCATTTAACCCTCTCTTGTCCTAGTACCTTCAAATTTATTGTATATTTTGTTGCATCAATACAGAATTTGCCTAAGTACAAAGACGTCAATCTCTACTGTAAAAGTGATGGCCAAGTAAAACAACGCATTTATTCACTAAAGAGACCTTCACTTTTCAACTGTGAGTCGCTCAATGTCAAAACATCATCTTTCCTTTTACAAACGTGATACCAGTTACCTTCCTTCCACTCACATTCTGTTCATAAACACCCACATTCCAACATCCACTAGCTATGATTCTGGTTGGAGTTTTGGCTACCAGCATCCCCTCGTATACTTCGACTCTTCACAGTAGATAAATTTGAAAGGGGGATTCCCTGTCCCCTCGTTCCATCCCTTCAGTTAACAAGTACGACCCGTGGGGAACACCGAGGTGGTATTTATGTCTCCTACCCCAAAACAAATAATAAAGTGAATTCAGAGTAAGAGTAAAAAAGAGAACAAAGTATGGGAGACAGAGTCTGTTGGCATGATGTTAAACATTCCCTTGACAAAGCAAATTAAAACAGATTGACATGCATTGTTTAGAAGTCTCTCTATTTATATCACAATCACTTTTACTGAATTTGGATCTGGTATCTGAAAGATTTAATTTATTGGATTTTCTCCTTCAGGAATTTCCTGGAGAACATTAAGATGATGAATTTGTTTATTGCTGAACAAAATGCTTTTCTTTCTGAGTTTATTTTAATTACATACTTCTCGTGCATTATTGTTATTTTCTTTTTTACCATTTTAAAATTTTGTTTCTTAACCCTATATGAAATAAATTATACATGGTTACTATGGCAACCATTTTCCAAATTCCTATTCTCTCTTAATCAGAATCAATGAAAGGGGTGTATAATTAGGTGGTAGTTACTGAGGAAACAAGTGAAGATTAGTCTTGACCACAGTTTGTTGTGGATGCTGTGCTTTGTTATGTTTCCACAGCTGGACATTCAATGGAAAGTGAAGATAGTATGCGAATTTGTTTAGTTTTCTATAAGGATGAAGAAATATTAGATGCCAAGGATTTTTTTGGGTGAAGTGGTGGGGGAGAAATGAGAAGAGGATGGTCCATGAA
>JAXCGZ010018071.1:5000-7500 GCA_037179515.1 Halocaridina rubra | reverse complement strand
AAAAGTGTGGTAAATACTGCATAATGCTTGAAATTTAATTATTGTTGTTGTTGTTATTATTATTATTATTATTATTTTTATTATTATTATTATTATTATTATTATTATTATTATTATTATTATTATTATTATTATTATTATTATTATTATTATTATTATCATCATCATTATTAGTATTATCATTATTATTAACAATAATAATAAAAAAGACTACAGCGAAACTGTAATATACATTAATTTTCATTATGTATTCAACACAAATCTAATAATGACTAATATTAATTTTATTAATGAGATTTTACTGATAACAAATTTTGTTACGGATTTTATTTAAATTTTTAGTCAAAGATTATGAAAGTATCTCTGCATCCTCCCTAAATAGAGCAAAAAGAAGGGAAAGTCTAAGAATTTCTTGTTCCATTGTATTCTCATGCTATTAGAACATTTCCTATTTCCAATGAAAAGAATCAGATCTACACTTCAAAGTCAATAAATAAAAGATAGATTTTAAGCGTTTTGAGCATTGTGAGGCATTGTTTTTGACCATACATATAGTTTTTAGATTTATAATTCTTTATTTAGATTGTGAAGACGGTTTATTATTATTCAAATAATAAGTTATCTAAAACATTTGAGACATCTAATTTTCTATCTCCCACAGATGAAGTGCATTCATACTTATCCTTCAGCCTTTGGAAGAGAAACATGCATAATCAAAAGAGTTTGACATAATAGACAAGATTTTTTAGTTTTGGTCATTTCTGACAAGAAATTCTACCTCGTTCATATTTTGCCGCTTTCCAGATGACATATTCATCATGGCATTATAATTTTATATTTACATCAACAGAGATGTTCGCTTCTTATTTAACAGAATAATCTGATGCAACATTAAAAAAAGATCCTGAGATTAAGAAAAGCAAGAGTTCGTTTTCGCCTTATTTGCAGTCATAATTAGTTTTGCTTTGCAGGCTGCAATTCCATGTTTTCCTAGATGCAGGAAAATTGAAGACAAGGCTTTGCAAAAAGGACCATAATTAGGGTTGTGTCTCTCATTTGTTATTGTAAAAAATTCCTAGAGAATTATAAAAAATAATATTCAACAAAATACCTGTCGCAGTATTGCAGCTGTCTGTCTGCTATTGTCTGGGAGCTAAAAAAGAAAACAACATCTAAATGAATACGAAACATACTTATTAAGAGGAACTGACAAGGATGCTTTAACCTTTAGACATAATAATATATTTGAGTAGTAATTCATTAATAATAATAATAATAATAATAATAATAATAATAATAATAATAATAATAATAATAATAATAATAATAATAATAATAATAATAATAATAATAATAATAATAATAATAATAATAATAATAATAATAATAATGGATAAGAATATTATATAAGGTAATAAAGGAAATTCTAATAACAACGATGGTAACATATCTGTAAAACTTTTTTTAACAACTACATTTGGAGTGTAATTAGTAGCAAAATTGCCAGAAAAGTAGCAGCAGCAACATTAGTATTCGTATTATCTCAAGTAATGGTAGTATTTGTAGTGTAAATTATTGTCAGTTATTGCAAAGCATCAGATGGCTTCAAATAGTTTCATGATAACCTGAAAATGATAAATAAGAGCAATCTAAACTGATTTTTTCCATGCCTCAATCATAACTCAGATATCCGAGAAATTTTTCTTATCATATAGTGAATAATGGGAAAAGAAAAGAGATCTAATATTAAGCGGAAGAGGCTTCAAATCACGAAAACATTAAATAAAAAAAAAAGCATAAGATATTCGGTACTATATACTACGCTTACGATTATAATGCATATTTATATTGAAACATGAGTAGTAACGGTAAATGTAGCAGTAGGAAATATTAAGGAAAAACATAATTAAATGTATCAATCTTGTTTTAGTGCAGTTGATTCACACACATAAACACACATACACACACACACATACACACACACACACACACACACACACACACACACACGTTCAAAGGCAAATATGAACATATAGCAACACAAAACATACGAATTTGTGTAGCTTTATTCCATTTAATACTCAAGGGAGCGCATACAGAAGACACACAAGAACTTAAACAAAGGCAAACACAACACATACATATGTGAGTAGAGACACATGAAAATTTTTTATATTTCCCTCCCCTTTGAATTTTAAAAAGAAGAGAGAATGTGTTTCCATAGCCGTAGGACCGTAAAGGATAACATTACACAGCCCATAAAAGCAGACTAGAAGACCATGGTGAATGCTCGTTCCAGTGAATCGTAAACAGCTATAACCAAAAAAAGGTAACGTAATGCCCTCTGGCAGACATTTATGATCTGCCGAATTCTATTTTTCCCAACTACAGATTGGGAAAAGGGAAAAGAAATCTATTTTTTTTTTCATGGATATCTCATATACTATGGCTGACAGCGTCATCTTTGAATATTTCATTCGAGGGGTATTTAAGCTTACAA